>JAVSBT010096658.1:0-15777 GCA_033118115.1 Pharyngocirrus eroticus
AATGAGTTCCATTAAAAGTACCTGTTTTGTCAAACAGAACCTCATCATAGACTACATCTGTGTCGCCCCCTGGTCCTTCAAGTTCTTGTAGTTAGTGACGCAAACAAGGTTGTACCTATATAGTAACAACATTCTAATGATAGTTTTTGATTCTATAGAGCAAAGAAATATATATTCAAGGAAATTTATAATGATGAATATAATAATGCTTAATGATAATTTTAATGATTAATGTGTATCATCCTGGATTATCAGTTTTATCATAAGTATTGATAATATCATTATCATTATAATCAATATCGTTATTCAATCAACTTGCATGTATTTCCAATTGTATAGTTTGGCACTATATAAATATCGAAGTCTCCGTCACAAGGTAGCTGTTCCTCACTGGCGCTATCTGGTGGGTTCATACAGTTTCTAGTTCAGTTTACCTGTTCACCCTAATATGGCAGTGAAACAGCTTAAAGTTCTGTTACCAACAATTTAAAATTGATCACTTGCCCCTTTTCAATACTCATTTTCGACCAGTAATAGTACATATTTTTTGTTTCAGCACTTCATTGTGTACTATATATCAATATCAATAAAAGGGCATTTTCCTTTGTACAAAATATTACAACAACAAAAATAAAGTGGAGGCGATAAAAACAAATGATATTTTTCAAGAGAATTTAATCAACTCCTTCAATTTTTAGAAATCAAACTACAAAACATTCCATTTTAAGACCATGTAGCTGTTCATTATTCCTTAATACTAATAGCTGCTTAAAGATAAAAAATATGACCACATTTTGACCTTTTATAGCCGAATCTGGTTTGAATAGCGTTGTCAAAAACAATCACAATAATAACAAAATAATAGTGTCTAGTGACCTCCCTTACATCATGTGAACCGCCAATGTCCACCACGACATCTAGTGGACATTCAGGTCAATCGTCAGTATGACGGAAGAGGACTACAGACTACAGTGTTAGTCGAAAGCTATATTGTAGGCAAATTTTCAATCAGTAAAAAGTTTAACTTTTGTATTCATATATAAACACTGTTTAGATGAATCTACATGGACTCAATAACAAAATGATCGACCCATTGAACCATTTATTATCACAAAAATCCAATAACTAACTAATCAATTTGGAATGACCAGACGGAAAAGAGAATAGAATGAAAGTCCATGGTTATATTAATCAGCTGCAGTGGTTATACGATAAGTAGGAGCATTATGTGAAATGAAAGTGAAAGTGTTAAAAGGTGGCTATTGCAGGTACTGCCCAGATTTGAGTGCGCCATTTTGTTGTTAATCAAACAAGTCATTAATCCATCTCAGAGACAATGGGGAGTTGGTTTTGTGAGTATTTATTTGGTATATCATTTCAATTCCATTATAGTATGAGATTGTGTTGAGTTGTTGACATTTCATATTTTGCTGTGACTTGATGTTGTCTGATGCCAGATAAATACATTATCTCTCTCTCTCTCTTTTAATCATTTTTCAGCATATCCGAGTAAGTATACGTATAAGTACATGTATATAATTATATCATTTATGTATTATATTTTTGTATTTGTTTTCTGGACCTCTGCGTCAGCAGTTGAGTCTGAAATAAAGTTTTGAATTGAATTGAATTGAATGATAACTTATTTGAAACCCAGGTCGTCTCTTGATACGTCAATTAAAACTGTACAACTGCAACATTGTAATTAACATGCACATATAGCATCACCCTTACATACTGATATGGTGCAAATCTTATCAAAATCCATTTCGTCAACCTAACTGTGAGGCACTTAGATTCTAATGACGTGATATGGACTATACGTAATGAATCCAAAACTATTTGCATTTGTTAACGTCTCACTCTATAGTACAAGTGATGGGGAATGACTCATCGTGTGCCACTTTAACCCATGTGGTAATGGGAGAAAGACTTCCAGCTTTGAACTTAGTCGTAGGACTGGTCTTAAGCGTCTCACAATTTGCCCATACCAGTAGTCTGAGTTCATTCATACAATATTTAATAACACTTCAATAAAAGATGGCCACACACTGGAAAGGGGTTATTTTTGTTTTTGTTTTTTTAATTTCACTTGGTCACTCTGCTTTCAAAATATTTGAATACAAAATTAATATTCAGTTTTATTCAAATATGACTCTTACTAGGGTTTATAAAAAGCTCCGTAAACCAAATTTAAAAAAAAAGAGGCTAGAAATAAATTGGAAAAGCACTAAGAACATGATATGGGTTGTAAAGTGGGAAATAATACCAAAGATACAACAAAATCTTACATTTTTCAATATAGCACCAAATTCATGTTTTTTGGGGATGGGATAGATTCTGTGCCTCTATTTGGTCCAAGAGCAATTTTTTTTTCAAATTGGGTATCAATCTAGTGAGTATACTGTCAGGCAGTTTTTAAATCCCAGTATATACCTTAAAACCTTGTAACAATTTTGTTTTCTGGTTTTTTTTATTTTTCATTTTTGTTCCGTTTTTTTGTTAATTTTTAAAAATATCTTGATTAAATGTGGATAAATCAATGTTAAGTGAATATGTGTGGAAAGATGATGCCATTTGCTACAATTTGAAATGTAATTGGTGTATTACCCTTAAAAATTTATTTGTCTGGAGGTTGTTTTACAACATAAGCTTTTTTTGGTCAAAAAATACAATAAATGTGACATAAAAAAAAATTGCACCACTTTCAGATTCCACATCCCCCCTCATCATATGCTCCTTTGGACACCACACTATGGGGCTTGTTCAGATATTTTCTTACCGACGGGTTGAGCATAATTTGGCTTTCAGGTGGCTGGCTCCTCTACTAAAAACATGAAAGTAAAATATAAATTAAACTTTTTTGATAATGAATTATAAACAATTATTAATCTTTAAGATTATGATTCGCTTTTCTATGTCAACTTTTGATTTTAGAGTGTGACAAAGGTCACGATCACACTAACGTTGCTGAAGCCAATGCCTGCAATGAAAAATTTATGGAATTTACAAGTAAGTATCACATAACATTTAAGCTTCACTTTGATAGCTATATTTTACAACTTTGTATTGCTGTTGTTATAATTATTTGAAATGGATGAGTTTGTTTAGAAGACACAAAAATAAGATAAAACCTTATTTCTTCTGATATCTACACAATTGGATAAAGAAATAAGAACTAATTACCAATTCCTATACAAAGTTATTGAATGTTAGCTAGTATCTGTCCTTGTGGTGAACCCAAATGTCATATTGTATTGCACACAGGGGCTTTTGGAATACCAATTGTTGACTGATTAGACCAACCTGCCAATATATTCTTGATACTGAGAGCCAAATCAGAGTCAATGAATCATATAAGGTAGTCAAGCTTAAATAAAATGTCAGCTTTCAACTGATTAACTAAGTTGTATAAAAATGACTCCCCAACGAGCAAAAGTGACCTCCCAACAAGTTAAACTGACTTCCCCAAGAGTCAAACCGGCTCATTCAAGTGCTGGGCTTTTTTTAAAGAGTCAGTTTGACTCAATGGGAAATCACTTGTCCTCAATGAGTTGGTCAGTTTACGCCCTTTTGACCGCTGACATTTTACATAGGCTGGATTCCCTTTTTACAAGAAAAAATGTAGTAAATAATCGTTCTTTTTTTATTTATTTTTGAGGTGTTGTGAGTCTTAATGTATATATTTGAATTAGTTCAGTACTTTGAAATGTTTTCTTTATAGAATGTGGGTTGGGTCATATGCATAAGAATGCAGCTGAAGTTAGGGAATGTGAGAAAGAAACAGGTTACAAAATAAAGACTGTTTCTGTGAAAAGTGGGGATAAATCATTCACAGCAGAATTTAATCAGCACTATGAGAAGGAAGATGCTAAAATAGAGAATATAACAGACCTTGGAGAAAGTCCTGTATATGTCCAGGCTCTAAAAGTTGCTGGTAAGCTATTTAAACCTCCCATAAGTTTCTAGATTTTAATAGATATACACATGTATGTTTCAGTAATGTAAAGCTTTCATGGTCAAAAAGTGTCCTTGAAAGTGCATTTGCGAAAGTACAGTTATATACTATATATGAAGGTTCTGACACGAATATGATGATGATTATGATGATGATGTATACATAAAATTCATTTTGTTTCCAAAAACTGTGAAAATACACTACATACAGTACATAAAATGTACTTTTAGACCAGTTTGTAGTTGAATTGTAGCAAAAATGTGGTTTAAGTTTTAATTCATCATAATGAAGCAATGCAGATTATATAGGAGAAACTGAAAGAGACCTAAAAACAAGAATAAAAGAACATTCAAAAAGATCATCATTATTAAGAATCATCATCACTTTATTAAAAAAAAATCAATTCAATTTAGACTTTTTCTGTTTCCCTTTTTATTAGGTGGTGGAAAGAGTGCAAAAGAAGTTGAAAACATTGCTTCAGTAAAGAAGGGGTACGAATGAGTCTATACATTTTTTTATTTCTAGATTTTATATAGCCAATTTATACAACTCTATTCATTTAATTTCTTTTTCCTAAAAAGATTTCCTGTAACACTGTCCGTTACCTCAACATGTAAATGTATTGGCAATAGTTTATCACAGCGGGACCATAGTAGCGTTACTAAATGTATCATCAGAGGGCACAAAATGAGGTGAAAATCGAATATGTCTGAACATAACTTATTAGATGTATCAAGATAACTTTAAAACTTTCATTCCATAATATCTGTTTTACATTTCGACAGAAATTTGACTGATGTTCTTCATTTATATTTCAGATTGAACGATACAGAATAAATTCCAAAATTACAGTTAATAATAAAACAATGAATTTATAATCAGATGGTCAACAAAAAATGGGGGGAAAAACACTAAACTGTTGATGCATTGCAACGTATTAACAATTTTAGAACAGATGGTATCCCACCCTTTTTACATTGAAATAATAGAAAGCTTTTAGCTGATTTTGTTGCCTAAATTTGACAACAACAAAAAATGTGGAACCAATAACATATTTGCCACTAAAATAAGAAAAAAAAATCAATGGTGGAAAGATGGGACAGTATAATTAACTAATTTATTTGGAATGGCTGAATAATAATAATTGTAAGAACATGTGAAATAGGGGAAAAACAAAGAAACAACTTTTAAAATGATATCATGCTCTTCTTAATCATTCCAATAAATGTTTGTCATTAAATTGTGAGCCATTTGTTGTTGTTTTTGTATTACCTTAATTTCAGCTTTATGTTAGAGTTGAAATGGCCCATAAAATATTTTATTTTATTGAATATACAACATCAAGCATGGTAAAATAAGACATATGAAAAGTGATGCAAATTATAAATGATTCTATTTTTGAATCAATATAGGGGTACACTGTATATGATTGTATAGTATTCTCATTTTCTGACCATGAATTGTATAAAAGATAAATAAAAATTATATTGGAACTGAAAGTTTTGAGGAAGATTTCTCACCTCATAACGTTTCGACTTCTCCTAGAGGGCTTCAATACCCCAACGTAGAATATAATCTTATCATGGATTTTGGAACACATTATATTTTCCCTAATATGCATTGAATATCCTTTTAATGTTCTGTCTCTTTGTTTCTCAAGTTTTATGCCATATGAGCCCATACTAAGACTGCCTGGAAATCATATTTCAGCAATTTTCCAAAGCAAAAAATACACATACACACACATATACAGTATACTTATCATTATGTAATTCTGTATGAATAATTGCCATTTGCTTATATAAGATCTTTGTGAAAAAGAGCATATGTGCATGTTATATCTACCAAAACATTTTAGACTAGAAAATTTAAGAGTATAGGTTAAATACAGGTTTAAAACTTGCATAGGATTTACACCCCTTTATAAAGTCCAATCATTACACTACTATATGACAAGCCCCACAGTAGGGGGTGTATTACATAACAAGCGCCTGGGAGCATCTCAAGATTAGCAGGACCAATCGAATTACAGGGAAAAAATCTGGGATTGCAAGGTATTCAACGCTTCTTGGACTTTTGGATTTGGGCATTGCAAATTTGGTTACTCAATTTAAAGATGCAGAAGTTTATAAAATTCCTTATATGCCTAAACAACAGAAATGAGCAAGGTGTTGGGATTGACATGGAAATCCATCAAGTATACACAAATATCTTGAACTGTACAATGAACCTTTAAAAAATTCTCTATATCTACCCAAAAATGTGTGTTTACAATACTACAAAGGTTTTTATTCATTTTGATGCCTTAACTTTGCAGAAAACAACATGTTGAAAAAATAATATCCATTAATCACCACATCCATGATAAATGTAGAATTGCCTAATACATTTTTTTCTACAAGTGGTTTAAAGGGGGGTTTAAATTGAAGTTTGCTCCTATTCAGGGTGACAATTTGTACTGGCTCAAAGCCAATTTTTTTGAAAGGTGTTTTGTACATGCTTACTATACACTAACAAAAGCTGGCCCATTGGAAATACATGTATGTTTATATGTTTTTGAGAGTTTGAAAGGAAGACAAAAGGAAATTGAATGACTTTTGTTAAACAAGATACCTGCATGTAACACATAGAATACCAGGGTTATGATCACATGAGAAGGCAAATGACTCATCTGGGAAGTACCGTGGTTATGATATTTTCATTTTTTTATCCCCATGTAAAAGGTGTACATAACACAACGATGATGAACCAGGTGTTAAATAAACAACGTGGTAAATTTTCCATGGTTATATGTTGTCTGTGTATAGTACAATAGTATCCCACAATACATTAGATCGGAAGGGGGAAAAATATAAACTACGCAACATTTTATTCTTTATTTGTCATCTGGATGCACCAAGATGGGAGGTTTGTAATTTTGTCATTTACATTTCATAAGAATTAGCAACTGATTATCACACAAGTGTGTGTTTAACAAAATTACTACCTACATTTTGAAAAATACTTGTATTAATTAGCACCACAAGGAGTAAAAGTGAAAATAAAAGGGCAAAAGCTAATATACATTGCTTAAGATCTATAACAAATTTCATTTTGGTTCTTCTTTCAGGTTCCTCTTCTAGTAAGTACAACCTTTTTCATATGATAATAGTAATGAATGTATTATCTATTAGAAATTATACGACCAAGGTTTTTTATCACTAAAAATATCTTTGATAAAATATTTTGGGGAAAAAACTAAATATAGGCCCTTTCCTGAGATAACTTCTCAGAATAGGTTCATTTAGGAATTTATTTGCAAATTTTCATCAATAGTACCAACATCTTAAGGCAATAATTGAATCTTGCTCCTTCCTGTTTCAGAATGACAATTTGTACTGGCTCAATGCCAAGGTTTTTAACTAGTGTTTTGTACATGCTTACTATATACCCTAACGTTCCTCAGCTACTCAATATTTTTTACCCTGCTTTGGTTTGTTTAGAAAGAACAAAAACATGATTTTAAAAATGTTTAACATGGCAAAGCTTGCATGCAAATTCTTTAGAATGAAGTATGCAAATGAAGTGAAGAGGGAGGAATGATAATTGTAGGAACAGCCTTATTACCAAAATAATGTTGCAACAGATCTAGGAGAAAGCAACAGAAATACGTTTTTTCACCTTCTTTTCATAAACAAGTATAAAAGCCTGGTACTATACGTTTGTAAGATGTGTCTTGTTTTTCAATGGTTAAACACTTTTTACGAGCCATGTTGATATGATTACAAAACAGCTCTGACCCAGGATATATAGTAAGAGACAAGTGATATGTTACCCTGGTGGTTTGTTTTAAGCTTGGATGTTGATAAATTTATATGAGATTTAAGTTTTATTGTGTAACTTGTAAAACAAATTCCATCATAATTTTAAGAAGAATTATTGATATTTATTGGTACTTTTGAAGCCCCCTTTAACCCCAAACCCCCTACCACTTTGATTACATGGTGATTTTAAATATTAGGAGGTTTAGGGATAGAGCATAGTACTAGTCCCTTTTGACACATTTGTGATATTTCTGTTCCTTTATTTAATATGTAAGAATATATACTTTTAAGTTAAAAGAATAAATTTATCAACAATTATCAGTTTACAACAGGACAATACTAGACTCAAAAAACAAACACATATGTTTATTTCAACACCCCTTTCACACCATTGTCTGGCCTAATAAATAGGTGTGTAATAGGTAAAGGAGGACCAATTTAATTGAGAAGGAAAGTAATGTCACTTCAACTGTAACAGTAGAAAGAAATGTATATCCGGTTGGTATATATAATTATACTAGAAACATCAGTGATATTGAAAATAAAGTTTTTAACTTTTACTGGTTGAAAATTTTGCTTACATAAAAGCTTTCGACTGCTATTCAGCAGTCCTCATCAGTCAATGAGTGTTGTGTTATGTTCCAATCATATACACCAGGAACATCCAGATCACAATGTAACATTTGAAACAACTAAAATTTTGGACGTGGATTCAAGATGGTTTGAATGTGGCGTGAAGGAAGCCATCCACATCAGAGTTGCTAAACCATCTCTGAACTGGGACGGTGTGAGATTTAACCTACCGCAAATATATACCAACATTCTGCAGAACAGAGTGGGGGGGCCAGGTCCTTTGACCTCACATTCATGTGACCCGCCGACGTCCACAGTGTCATCTGATGGACAGTCAATACAAAACTCATTGACTGATGAGGACTGCTGAATAGCAGTCGAAAGCTTTTATGTAAGCAAAATGTTCAACGAATAAAAGTTAAAAACTTTATTTTCATAATAAACCTGGTTAGATGAATCTACATGACTCAATCAGTGATATCAATAGGGTATTATGCAATGGAAATGTCTTTTATTTGACCAGAGACATTGTGTACAGCACATGAACTCTGTTGAAAGCAATATTAGTACTTTATCCTATGGTTTGGAGTGGTGTACAGGAAATACACCACAAGAGAAATTGTATTCCAAGAAGCCAACAGGCCGCAGGCCTGAAGGCTTCTGGAATACAATTTCCCGAGTTTGAAAACAAAACTGTATATCAAACAATAAAATCAAACAACTTTATGAAACAGGTTTAATTGGTCCCATTTTTTTCCATGTGGTGTAAAAAAATGTCATAATTCTATATCAAGGATACATTTTTCAACATTGGTGTCAGAAATCTTTGAAAAGAGTATTCAATGCTCTTAATTATTTCAATTTTACCAAATTTCCATGTAACAGGTAATAATGTAACTTGAAGACTTTCGGGGATTTTTTGTTGTCAGGAAAACCGTTTTACAATGCCTCCAAAAAAAGATACTTTCTCCAGGGTTGAATGGCAAGAGTTCATTCAGGCTTCACTAGACAATCAGCTTTTGTCATATAGAAAAATTGTGAGTGAAGAATTAGGGAAACTAGAGGAGAGGTTTGTCTTGCAAGATAAGGCAATTGTTGAACTTAAAGAGTAGAATAGGGTTTTAAGACGGTCTATCTTTGTTCTTTTATGTTTGTTACTAAATAAACATTAAAAAATGTTCACAATTGAAGGAAAATGGAACTGCATTTTGGAAAAAATATATATGTTGGGTTTATTATAATATTTACCTAGAATAAGATCATTTGAATAAATGTGATTTGAATTCCACAAAAAAAAAAAAAAGATATTGTGGTATTCAATCAATAGATGATAGGACTTGGGACATTGATTATAGTTCATCATGAAATAATAATAATTCGTGTTTCAGTTGTCACAAATTAAGGTGTCAAAGCAATACGAATGGTAGCCTGTGTCTTCATATGTGCTGAATAAAGTAGGGGAAAAACCATGGTTAAATGACTTTCTGCTGTTAATCATAACAGTTTTGCAGTAAATATAACCCTACTTCCTGTCATGTGACTTGTACTACAACGTCATCTAAAATGGGGAGTAAGTATGCAATTTTGTCATTTGTGTTGACACAAGGATTATAAAATGAAATATCGGTGCATAGTGTATTTATTCAATTTACATTATTTATAGTTGCAGTGAGTTGTTTTAATTTGCTGCCATTGGTAAAATACATGTACATGTATTGTGCATAGCAGTGCATTCGTACCAATGAAAATGAAAGTGAATGTGAAACTGAAACTGAAAAAAATGTACATATTTATTCATTAGACAAAAAGAATTTTGTATCTACTTTTATTCTTCTAGATTTATTTGCAAGTGAGTGCAACATTACTTATTCTTTTGATATATCATGATTAAATTAAAATACATACAACATGGTTTTGGTTTCCTACAGCCCCCCCCCCCTCTCTCTTAACCCGCCCCCTAAGCCCCCATTTCAACTAGCAGTTGGTGCCACTGCTATGAAAATGAAATGGCTGTTGTTTATTTTGTATAAGACGAAGTGAAGTCTATTTTGAGTTAAAGTATAGCCAAGAAGCCGAACGACTGTTTTCTTTGTCAATCTGATCCAATATGTGACATGTCCACTAGATGGTGTCATGAACAAAATACACAGCCCCTGTGATTTCATTTCATAACATTTCATCTCTTTACTTCTTTCAGGTTCTAATACAAGTAAGTACAACCTTATTTATGCATTTGAGAATAACATAAACAATGCCAATAATTCACACTCGTCTGTAGAGTGATATTCATATTAGGGGTCTGATGATAATCAGTCTCATTTGCTTTAGCAATTGATCCTTTTTGGCAAATGTTTTGTAAATTGTAACATAATGTCCAAATTCATTTATCTTTTGTGTTCCATATTATTCTCTAGAGCACAAGTGTGAACATCAAGGACATGATCACAATTCTCGTTGGGAGGCCAAGGACTGTGATGACAGATACAAAAAGAGTAAGTACTAAGTATAAAAAGAAAAAATTGTGAATTTGTAAATTTCTATTATATAAATTGTTCCTTCATCTGCAAGTTGGAAACACAATCCCAAAATTAGTATATAAGAGTATATAGCTTTTCTCACCACTTAAAGGGTGGGATGAAGAATTCTCAACATATTGGAAAATATGAAACATTTATAATAAAACACAAGAAAGAAACTAATGTATGTATATGCATTCCCTCTATATACTTTCAGGACATTTCAGTGAGTACACCATTATTTATCTATTTGATTTTTTATGCTGACCATCCAAGATATAACTGTAAAATAAAGGAGTAAAACTTGGTGGGCTAGTAATTTCTTCACATGATTATTTTGTACAAAGATTCAAAATATTAAAAACGTATTGTTGTTTTTTTAAACTAAAGGTGTCAAAAGATATTTTTCTTCCTATAGAATGAACGAAAGATCACTTCCATTATTGGACAACATTTTAAACATCTCTATGGGAATTTAACATGGGAAATCTGGTCATAACATGCTTCAAAATGGCAATTAAAGCATTTTCAGACCAGATTTCCCATGTTAAACCCCCATAGAGAATGTTTTAATGTTATTCTAAAATAGAAAAAATATTAAAATCAATTCCAGTTGGCGCTAAGACTGAATTTACCTTTAGAAATGTTTCTACACCTTTAGCATCAAAAACACTACTTTTTTAATAATTTGGATACTTCTATTTTGATTTTTAATTTATTTAGTTTATTTATTTTGATATGAATACATGGGATACATGAACAATTAATACAACAATTTAAAAAAACCATGCATATCATAACATGGATGGCACAAGAAAGTCTAGGGTTTATTTCTATCTTTTTACTGTTTTCTTTAAATTGGCTCTTAAGGTAATACCCCCTGTGCCACCCCTGGATCTGCCAATAATTCACACTCATCTGTAGACTGATATTCATATTAGGGGTCTGATGTTATTAAATATTTTAAATCAGTCTCATTTGCTTGACAGTTAATCCTTTTTTCAAACATTTTGTAAATTGTAACACATGTCCAGATCTATTTTTTGTTTTCCTTATGATACTCTAGAGTGTAAATACAAAGAATGTGTTCACAAATCCCGTGCTGAGGCCAATGCCTGTGATGACAAACACAGAAAGGGTAAGTACTAAGTAGTACAATGGTTTTTTTGTGAATTTGTAGAATACTCTATTTAAATTTCTATCGCATAAATCATACCTTCATCTGCAAGTTGGAAGTACAAGGCCAAAATAAGTAAATAGGAGTTCTTCTCATCCCTTGAAAGATGCAGTAAAGGATACACAAAATATTGGAAAAATCGAATGTTTATGATAAAACACAAGAAAGAAACTAATATATGTATATGCATTCCCTTTATCTACTTTCAGAAAATTACAGTGAGTACACCATTATTTATTGATTTGTTTTTTTATGTTGACCATCCAAGATTTATTGTTTAACTTGGTAGGCTAATAATATATTCACATGATTTATACAAGGATTCAAAATATTAAAATCATGTTATTTTTTAAACTAAAGGTGTCAAAATCATTTAAAATATCAAGATTCCTTGTACAGAATGAAAGACGAATCATTTCCACGATTGACACATATTCATTAACATATATTTTGAGGCATCTATGGATAAGAAACTGGTGTTCAACTTTTCTTCAAAAGACTTTTAAGCCATTTTGAAAAACATTAAAATGTCTTTGAAAATTAACCAATATGAAATGCCTACCTTTAGCTGTACACTTGACTTGGTGAACCATCTCTACAAGAGCTAATCATTCTCTGCTCTGAATACATTGTTTTGCAAGTTTGATTGCTTAGCTTTTACAGACAATAACTGACAGATGGGAAGTTTTGGTTGAAGATTTATTGAATAGTCCTGGCTGAAGATTTGCTTGTGGAAGGGGGTGGGGGGTAAATTGGATCCAAGATCTGAACTTATAGTTTTAACTCAACAAACATGACATTATTCATACATGTTTACATTATGTGAGGATGAGAACCTTGATTTATTTAAGTCCCTACCTGCATGAAAGTTATCAAATTACACTCAACTGGACATGCTGCTAGTCTAGCTGGTACCCATGCTACTCATAATCCCCTCTCCAAGTGAACAGCTAGGATAGCCAACTCTATATTCATGCATTATGGGAGCATGGTGGCTCAGTGACAAAGCATGGGCCTAGAGATCAGAAATTTGATGGTTTGGTCCCCTGCCATGCCCCATGTCTGTGTCCTTGGGAAAGATTCTTATTCCCAGTTTTCCCTTCTTCACCCAGGAAACGTTAAATGGGTACCAGAAAATGTCTGGGAAAGTATAACCTGCGATAGACTAGCATCCTGTCTATGGGGAGCAAAAACTCTCAGTCGCTTGTGCTACAGAAACCTGGGATAAGCACCAGCCTGATGGGCCTTCGTGGCTAGAATAGGCTTTACTTTTTATTTTCATGGATTAGGTGATCAATCCATTTCAAAGACATTACTTATTTGGTTTTAAGGGGAGAGGGTCAGTACAAATGCTATTTGACAAGGGCTTCAATTGATTTGAGAAAAAAGGTTTAAATTCAATTCCAAACGGTGTCTAACCACAGCAAATATTGTGTTGACATTTAATTCTGTTTTCAAATTAGAATGTAAGCAAGACCATGCTCATGAATCTCACCAAGAAGTCATTGACTGTGACAGATACATCACAGGTAAGTATGTGTTTGATATCTGTAATGGCCTAGAATTTATGGGTGAGAATGTAAGACTTTTAATTTTGCAATACCAGTGTGGTGAAGGATACACAAAATAATGAAGAAAAATATATTTTTATAATAAAACACAAGAAAGAAACTAATATGATTATGTATATGCATTCCCTTTATCTACTTTCAGAAAAATACAGTAAGTACACCATTATTTGTTATTTGTCACTTGGCCTGCTCATGCCATATGCTGCTCATCGTTCACACCTTCTAGCCTACATGTATATACATGTTGTACTGTACTTTGTATGTTTAATTATTGCCTGAAGTTGTAGTTAACAACGAGAATTTGCTAATAAATTCAAAATGAACATATTCGGAGTAGCTTTCTTGCACACCATTATGTTTTCATGTTAACCATCCAAGATATAACTGTTGTGGGGGTAGCATAGATACTCCTTTTTATAATCTGTGTATGTTAACAGCGCATTAGCAAAGAGATCCTGTGTGCTATCCCTATTCAGTAAAGTGGTATAACTTGGTGGGCTATTAATGTCTTCAAATGATTTGTACAAGGATTCAAAATATTAAAAACATGGGTTTTCTTTTTAACTAAAGGTGTCAACAAATATTTAAAGAAAGATCACTTCCATTATTGGATAACATTTTGAACATCTCTATGGGAATTTAACAGGGGAAATCTGGTCAGAACATGCTTCAAAATGGCAATTAAAGCCTTTTCAGGCCAGATTTCCCATGTTAAACCCCCATAAAGATTTCATAGTGGCTATTTTTCCATATTTCCATAGAAGATAAAAAATATTAAAACGAATTCCTGTTGGCACTAAGCCTGAATTTATTTTTAATGAAAAAAAGTCATTAAAAAAATGTTTCAACACCTTAAGTATCAAAGCACCATGTGTTTTAATATTTTGAATACTTCTGTACATATTTTCTTACAATACTACATTGCTTTTAAGCAATTTAAAATTTGTTTGAATTCATTTCATTCATTAACATATATTTTGAGACATATATAAATCTATGGATTTCAATAGAAATTATCATGTCAAAAGATATTGGTGTTCAATATTTCTTCAAAAGGCTTGATGTCTTTCAAAATGGACCAATATGAAATGCCTACCTATAGCTGTGCACTTGACTTTGTGAACCATCTCTATAAGAGCTTATCATTCTTTGCTCTGAATACATTGTTCTGCTAAATAAATGATAGTTCGGAGGTTTTGGTTAAAGAGTTATTGAATAGTCATAGCTGAATATTTGCTTGCGGAAGAGGGAGGGGGGGGGGGGGAGGTAAATCGGATCCAAGATCTGAACTTATAGTTTAAACACAACAAACTATTCAACCTGAAATTATTCAAACAAGTTTACATTGTGTGAGAATGAGGACCTTGATTTATTTTGCCAAGTCCCTTCCTGCATGAAATTTATCAAACCAGGCTGTGGTTGGACATGCTGCTAGTCTGCCCATACTACTTCATATAAATTTACCTCTCTTCAAATGAACAGCTTGGGTAGTCAACTCTATATTCATGAATTGGGTGATGAGTCCATTTAAAAGACATTACAGACCTTTTGCTGTTGTTTTTTAGTAGATGAAGGCTGTGGTTAGACACACATTTCTAATCATTTTAATCCCCTTTTTTTAAACCTCTATCGAATTAAATGACTTATTTTTTTGGTTAAATTTGCCTTCAGACACACTTTTTAACGATTTAAGACATTTTAAAATGACTTGGTTAGACACACTTTGTAAGACAAAGGCTTCAATTGATTTGAGAAAAAAAAGTTCAAACCAATGCCAAAAGGTGTCTCACCACAGCCAATATTGTGTTGACATTTAATTCTATTTTCAAATTAGAATGTAAGCAAGACCATGTTCATGAATCTCACCAAGAAGTCATTAAGTGTGATATGATATTCATTGCATGTAAGTATATGTATCTGTTATGACCTTGAATTCATGAGTTAGAATGTTAGACTTATAAGTTTGCAATACAGGCTTCAAGTAAAGGAACTCATCCATCTTACCAACTTCATAGAAACATATGATTTAGGTTTTTATCACTGGGTCAAATCAGTAAATCATTTTATATTCATTCTTTCATTCAAAATTTGTATTATTGATATCTATCCCCATGGCACATAAAAGAACACAGATAACAATGGCCGAAAACAATGTCGTTATCTGTCTCTCATCCTCCAG
>JAVSBT010096880.1:0-15775 GCA_033118115.1 Pharyngocirrus eroticus
TTTTTGGTTGCTTCATGAAGTAATGAATCGTCATAATAGGGTGTATTTGGATCAAACCCTTGGTCCAATATCCGTGCAACAATCAATAATTTATTCGTTCTCACGCTTAAAAGAGTTATTTATTTTTTTACTTTCAAACTACTATGATCTAAAAGGAAATGGATATATCTATTATTAGTTGGTCTCAAAGCATTTACCAAAATACGGAAATGCGATGAGTTACTTAAATAGTTTCATGGATGTCTATGTTCATCTGTAGCTTCCATTGTGTTTATATTTTCATCTTCAAACAACCTTTCATTCCGGCTATTAAATATTCCTCTAAAAGACAAAAAGTCCTGTGTTTGTATGTATTTGACCATCATTAGGGAATATAAATCATCTCTTCGTAGACTCTCATTTGCCAAAATGTCCACTCTGTTGCTACAGCATATTCCACAATAATGGTAACCTCAGCTATACATAACGTAGGTGACTGTTCAAACAATTCTTTCAAAGTCTCTGCATCTTTATTTTGTATAGCTGTGATAATATCCTTTATTCCATTGGACATGATCGTTTTGTAATGTTCAAAATATATATATGATGTGTTTACTCTGAAATATGAAGAAAAAAACAATTACAAGTCACACCAAAATAAACTGTATGTAAAATATTTGGTTTAGCATAATTATAGCAATACTGAAAATCGATAATATCAGCATATTCGTGCCAGAAAAAAACGACATATTTAGGTATACAACGATACTGTATCTTTGCAAGAACTCACCTGGCGGGTGGTAACTTTTCAGTTCACTTGAAGAAATCATTCTCAGCAATAAGCAGTCTTGTAGAAACGTGACAATAGACTCAGAACAATACAATGCATTTGTTTTTTTGTAGTGAATGATAGAAAAATTTGTTTTTTTACTTCTTAAAGAGCAAAGATAATGTATAACGAAGTGAGCTCAATATCTTTAACATTACCCATATTGGACCTATGGTCTTGTAGTCTCGTTCTTACATTAAAGCTGTATAACATGTTTATGTAATACAAGCCAAACTTGATTCTTTTTTTTAATGGGCTTTTGATACATCAAATAAATTTCTCAAAGAGAAGCTTTCGGATACAATCTCTACCCTTGTTCACCTCGAAATGAAGTGAATGGATAAAGTGAGAAGAATTACGTCACTTAAATTAGTCAGGGGAATCCCCAGAAGGGGAAATCCATTCTGTGTGTGAATGAATGACTGGGTGATTTAAAAAAAATGGGGTGAGTCTCCCTCTAAGTAAGATATAATAAATAAATAAATAAATAAATAAATCAGATCTAGTTTTATTTCTGTTCCAAAAAGTATTTCTTGGGAGTTGTATAGGCGACTGTTAATACTGTCTCCAGACCTCTATGAAGAGTTCAGTGCATGCATGAAACACATTCATCCAGATCTTTATTGTAACATTTTCAGTGAAATATCATTAGGTATACTAGCAATGTGATTCTCCCAGCATGCTTTATATTCTGGTATATAAAGGTCAGGGTCAGTACCTAAACCATCGTTCAAAGTGTTGTCTTATCACAGCTGTTGTATTTACTTGAACGAAAAACACTTAATCGTTATACTATATTTGGACAGTGACCATTTTTATTTCACAAGATTAAGGGAAAAAATACATAAAGTTGGAAATTGTTATTTAGTTCATTCGTCTTAATGAATGCACTTATCTTTTACTACTACTTAAACATTAACAATAAAGAACCTTATTTTAGTTGACAAAAAGAAAATAAATATGAAAACTTATTGATTTAGTTTGTATTGAAAAGGGTCTAATCTACATGCAAGTTTATTCTACAAAATGAAGCCTTGTTACTTGGAATAACAATGACAATAATTGTACAATGTGTAGAAGCATTCAGTAATATTCGTATTTGTTTATACCACGGGCGGTTCCAGTAAGCGACCGAAAGAGTACCAGGCAACAAGTTTTTCTTGAATCACTGATTTCTAAACTGCATTCTATGGGAATCAGTATAGTTAGGCAGAAAGCTAATGTTATGCAACACACAATCACATTCGCTGAGCGACGCAGGATATGTCAAATAGTAGAGCATTTCCACAGTGACTGTAGAGTTGTTCACACGAAGGCGGGAAGTAGAAGCAGGGACCAGACGATATTCGAAAGCACCACGAGGAATTAAAAAAAATTGTATATTTACTCAGGGGATTTCTCTCAGGAATTTTGATTGGATGCCTTACACGTAAGCCACCTGTTACTATATCATTTAACTCAACTATACGACACTTATTTTTACAATTAGCTTACTTCCAAACCCGTGAATTTACAAGACAGGAAATAAGAGTAAAATTGGCAAATTACCGATTCACTTAGACTTGGTCCTTAAAATATCTCTGTCAGGGAATTTATTATGTATTGTTTAGTCATTGATTCTGTTCCTTTGTAAATAAAATACTTTTACTTTGATTATTTATTTGCAGGTTGTGTTTCACCCATAGACTCAGCCTAAGATGTCGTATTGAATGAAGAAAAATGCATCACGATTTCCATATACCCCATACACAGAGACATGAGGGAGAAGGACGAAAGCCCGACGAAAAGAACAATTTTCAAACTTGGCAACTAGAGTGATTTGTTAGGCCCTGAACTAAAACTTAAAAGTGGCTTTAGGTAGAGTTATACAATCTATAATAATTTTGAAATGCATCTACCATCAGATGGCAATAGTATCATTCCAATAATGAAAAATTGAAATTGTGACAAAAATAATAATTACTTTCCAAGCATTTCGCTGAGAATATTTTTAAAAAAAATACTATTACATTAAATGGACCCAATGGATCCATAGTCTTGATGTTCCTACATTTAATCAGTTTTTTTCTTGTAACATCTGTTATTATCAGCTCCACACTAATTTGTAAGGTCATCTAGATATCTAACACCTTAAAAAAAAAACATCGCCCATATTGAGAATGTATTTTGATTGTTGTATTTTGGGTCATATCAAACATATAAAATGTTCCTTATTAAACAGCAGGTTCCTTTGAAATAGATCACCATGTTATTGGTTAAGATCTTGTGAACAATATACTTTTAACCTGCATTTAAGGGGCTGGGGGTCTTGTTGCTTTTTAAAGACATGCACCTGCAAATTTAGCTCCCAAATAATGATTTTTATAAAAAAATATACTCTACATTACCAAATAAGTTATTAGTTCCAAGATTCATATTTGAAGAGAATTATTCGACTTTGGAACTAGATATTTGAGGTAATTTCTTACCTCTCATTACGTTTCTCTCTCTCCTAGAGGGTTTGATCACATGATACATGTTATATTTTTGGCTTAAAGCACTCGACCCAAAACATGATTAACTTTTAGAGTTTGTGGGATAAAGTATAGGTAGTATTATACCAATTCCTCACTTTTCTTTCGAGTGCTTTAAGTACGTCTTTAACCACAGTTTGATTAGGTTTTTTTTCAAGCCATATGCAATTTATTATTTTATGAGATATATATAAAAAAAAAAACATCATATTTTTGAACATGCTTAAAGTTTTCTCCTAGTGATTTTATATGAATATAGCTCTTATCAGCCGGTAGAATCATGATGTCAGAGTTTTTCTTTTAGTCCTTCGTAATGTTACTAGGGGTAGTGTTTAGTGTTTTAAGATGTTTACACATTCTGCCGGGAGAATAGATGCTTCTTCTGACTCTGAGCCAATAATTTTGCAAGTGCTTCCAATAGCTGTGATGAACTCATTCGTGGGGAGCTTGTTCACAAACACTGAAACAACTTAGTCCGAAGCTTGGGAGTCTTTTGTCTGCTTTCTCTCTCTTTCACGAAGTGCCCTTTTCAGACGGTTCCCTGCCCTATCCCTCCCAACAGAGAGCCATTTAGACCCCTGTTTTTCAACCTCTTTTCTGTTTGTGTCCGAGCTTGTTCACAAACACTGAAACAACTTAGTCCGAAGCTTGGGAGTCTTTTGTCTGCTTTCTCTCTTGTTCACGAAGTGCCCTTTTCAGACGGTTCTCCGCCCTATCCCTCCCACCAGAGCCATTTAGACAGCTGTTTTTCAACCTCTTTTCTGTTTGTGTCCGAGCTTGTTCACAAACACTGAAACAACTTGGTCCGAAGCTTGGGAGTCTTTTGTCTGCTTTCTCTCTCTTTCCAGAAGTGCCCTTTTCAGACAGTTCCCCGCCCTATCCCTCCCACCAGAGAGCCATTTAAGACACCTGCTTTTCCACCTCTTTTCTGTTTGTGTGGGAGGTACAAGAGTTTTTCTTTACATTACCTGAATTTTTAAAGAAAAAGAGTACCAAATTTTAGATAACATTTATGGATTTCAACATTATTATAAACACATAGCATAATGAAAGAATGATCATAATAATAATAAATGTCATTTGTATAGCGCTATTTTCAAAATAATGTTCAATGGCACTCGGGCAGTTCTAGTACATTTTTTATTTTTTATTTTTTATTTCGTATATATATACATGGACATTTATAATACAATTGATAGATAATATATACGAGGGGAGAGAAGAAACCCCAAAAGGCTTAACTAAGTCTCTCCCCAATAAATAAACTAAAATCTAAAGTTGAACTATAAACTTAAATCTAAATTCAAAAATCTAGTAGAAATGAGATTGTCAAAAATAGGAATAGTTGAGAAAGAACTTCCAGTTTTAATCTTTTTTTGAAAATAGTAATATTTCGTGATTTTTTTATACCATTAGAAAGGTTATTCCAAGTAGTAGGTCCTTTAAATACATAATAAAAAGTTGAATTATTATAGTGGTATATGTCTTTCCAATATTGTCAATTTATCAAATTG
The DNA here is from genome assembly GCA_033118115.1 of Pharyngocirrus eroticus. NCBI lineage: Eukaryota > Metazoa > Annelida > Polychaeta > Saccocirridae > Pharyngocirrus > Pharyngocirrus eroticus. The sequence goes on from JAVSBT010096880.1 coordinate 4,836, forward strand.
GATCTTGCAGGCATTATATTTCACATCTTTACTCTTAACTTAAAATTGATTTATGAATCAAGAATGAAGGACACCAGATTTTATTAAAGACTTTTCACAAACTTACTTACTTAAATGCTCTCTTCCCATTTCGCCCAATCAGATTGAATTTCAGTGACAAATCATTTGACAGTAAAAATGCCATCATCCTTCTGGTTGCTTCATCCACAGTCCTTCCCTCCACATCTCTAACAACCGATATCTGCAGAAATAAAAATGAATAATTCTTAAATATCTATCAAACGATTTCATCCAATAAAATGGATTTTATCGCAATAATACTTTTATAACGTATTAATTCTGCAATGAATACATGTTATGTGTTGTTATTTCAATCAAGTGCAATTGTATGAATATCAATAATAATTTATTTTTAAGCAAAGTAATTACACCTAACAGTTTCCTTAACTAATATAATTCAAACAATTTATAAACAAAATTAATCCTACATTGAAGTGTCTGAAAGTTGTCCACTAAGATCAAACTTTGACTGAAAAGCACTTACCATGCCTTCAAGTTTTTCCTCCATCACTGAAAATTCCTCCATTGTATTCATGGGGAAAATATGTCCTTCTGGAACAACAGCACTTGCTTTTCCACTTCCACCCTGTTTGGAAAAGGCCTGCAACATAGATATGTGGATCTTTTGGGTTGCTTTGATCTCCTTCATCATTTCTTTTACCTTGTTATTAATTTTGACTACTTAGATCAGCAATCATCGTCAGACTGAAGTGTACAAGCCTAATTGCTACCAGATGGTGCTTGGTGTAGCAATATAGGGTCCTCGTGTGGCTGTTCAAAGTACTCCTACCAAACTTATGAATTTGTTTCAAAATATTCCTCCATTGTTCTTATAGGGAAAATATGTCCTTCTTCCTTGCTTTTCCACTTCCACCCTGTTTGGATAAGGCATGCAACATAGATGTATGAATTTTTTGTGTTGCTTTGATCTCCTTCATCAATCCAATCAGGCGGCGCATCATCAGATTATTCAATATTATGGAAGGTCTGGTTGAAGCTGTATCAAGAATATTGTGCTTCTATCTTCAATAAATCCCCCACTGTTACAAATACACGTTTAAGTCATTTGATAACAAGAAATAAAGATAATTTAACGTACAGCCGAGAATAAAACAACGAGAAACAGAAATGGAAACAAACAACAATTAATTGAACTGGCACATAAAGCAACAATAAACAGCACACAAGACTTGACATAATAAAACATATAGATATCTTAACCAACCTTTACTGACAAAAGCAAACCCTTCATTCTCTCCTAACAAACAGAATCAAGCTCCCTCTCTTTCAGAATTCAACTAGGTGGCGCATCATCAGATTATTGAATATGGAAGGTCTGTTTGATATGAAGCTGTGTAACTAGAGTATTGTGCTTCTTTCTTCAATAATTTCAATGTTCTTTCATAGAATAATGTTCTCACACAACTTCAGATACATTTCTGTGTCCTTGTATCAAGTAGTACTACCATTTATAAAACTAAAAAAACGTTTTTTTTTTTTAAATTTCTTTCTATTAAAGTCTAAAATCGAAAAAAAAATGTCTCCCAACTAAATGAATAACTTTGAAATACTGCTGGTTCTGGCAAAGATCATCAAATATTATCCTCAATGATTCATTTTTTCAGTAACAATAAATAAAAGAATTTCAGCTTTTTAAATATTTTTATTTGCAACATAGTGATAATATTCACAATATGACAAATACTCCCCACTGTCAAATCCCCCTTCTAAGCCATCAATGGATGGTGCCCCCTCAACCATTCTATAATTAATCCTCTCAGCAGCAGTTGGGGACTTTGAAGGTTTCCCCCCACCTGTAGGGGGTCTTCTGAGCTGATCTCTTATAGCCTTTCCTGAAATCAAGGGATAAAAATGCGGTGCAGTGAAAGTCTTCTGAGGATTGTATACAATCATTCCAAGATATAGTAACAATATCAACAACAACAACAGAAATATGCTTTTGGCTGTGATCATTTTATATTATGACATAGAAAGTAGTTTGCAGCTTACCACTTGTCTTCACGTTGCAGTACTTCTTCTTGCACTCAAGGTAGTCCCTCCCATTATGGAATTCTCTGAAAAGAATAAGTGAATGTCATAGTTCAAAAGTGCATGGAAGCATATCTATAAATATGTAAAGGTACCTCCCCTCCCCTACAGTGGCTACCTGTAATGATTGACAAGGCTGCAATGCAGAAAATGCATTATACTGATTTGATATGACAGTGCATCAACAAATTTTACTCAACCCCTCAAATAAAATAAAAAGTAGAATTACATAAACTATACAACAGGCTATTATGTCACACATATTGTTATTAGAGTATTCAAACACTTACCCATTGACTATCATTGATATCTCTTCCCAAGCCTTTTTTTTCTTGCCCGCTGTCACTCCAGGAGAAGAGAATTTTCCGTCTAGAAGTGCAGCTCTCTTCTCCACCTCAGTCATGAGTACAGCTTCTTCAGTGTCCAACCAATTGGTTTTGCGTGGCTTCCTTGCTTGTGCCATCATTGTGTCCTTTCGCAATGAATACGACTGTGATTCGAGTATATATTGCCACACAAAAATTTGATGTGGTGCCGAAGGTATGTCTGAAATACGATATGTCTCAACTTACAAGACAATCTTAAAGTCATTTTTAGAATCCTGATAGTCTACTTACTTGTGGAGTCTGTATTGGTCCTTCTGGATAGCCAGCTGCTTTTCTTGTTTGTTCTGCTCTGCTGCACTTCTGTCAGGAGGGGAACAAATAATACGAAAGTTCCATTTAAATCACCTTTATCTCTTATGTTACATAGATCAAACATTTCCTAGCACCACATGGTGCATTCAGATTCAATGATTTGTTCTGTTTCCACCAATCACTAATCTCTTTGGTATTGACTAACCAAAAACAATGTTGAAAAACCACCTGTCCACATGAACAACCTGAAAGATATATCTTATATATTCCATATTTGAAATCAAAAATAGTTGAAATTATCTATATTTTGAAACCAAATAATATTAATAATCTTGGTTGAAACCTAGAGATCTCAACCTTAAAATTATTTGTAAATCACACGAATATAATTATATACTGTGCTGCCATATCGCATTGCATTTCTCTATCAAATTAGGTGAGGGTTCTTATATGATTTTCATTAATTTATTCCAATGAGAAAGCCAACAGGATCCCCATCATGAATCTGCTAACGTCCCCGCAGTATTAGACTACTGTATTTTGAGTTTAAACTTGTCAAAATACCTTTGGACCGACTCTTAAAGATAAAGCATATACACATAAGATAAACATTTAATCGATTATAATTGTACAAACACACAACTCTTTTGCATTACATCTATCAGTAAAATCATACGATACTGAACTTTGATTCTGTATCTTCTATTCAATCTTTGACTTGTGTTAAGTATTTTACAAGTATTTAGCAAAGCTCATATTATGAACAACAAGAAGGTAGATACGCCCCTCCAGCAGATATCTGGGGACGTTCGTAAAATGACAAGTGTGACTGAATTGGAAATGTAAAGTCCTTAGGTGGTAAGTATTTTACTCTCTCTGTCTCTCAGGGTTTATTTGAAATAAACCTTCAAGAGACCTTGATGACTTGAAACATTCAGGTTTCAATCTGCATATCTTATTTGGTTGGACCTTTTCATTATTTTATATATACTGAACAAAAATATGAACGCACCTATTTTGCTTTCCATGTTATTTAGAAAGTATAAATCTGAGTGGCTCCATATTTCATATTTTAGGCAATTAGATACAGTTCTTTCTATTTGAGACAGATAAATTATGCTTTTGTCCTAGAAATCTAGGAACACTTAAGATATGATAAATCTCCCCATCTTTTAGATGTGATATTCCTAGAAAGGGTAGAGAATATGAACCCTACTAGGACATTTATGGGGTCAGGGACAACAAGAAAACACTCTAAATTGTACCATGTTATTGCTCACATGAAAGATACAGAGGTTCTAAGAGGGAGAGGTCCAACCAATCTGCTAATGTGTATGCTTGCCTATGCTAATTGATGGTATTTTGGCACCTTAGAAAGGAGTGCCAATCATCAATAAGTCATTTGTATTTTTATTTTGGAGTATTAAGGTGTTACTTTTTAATTTGACCCCCCTCGGATACTCCTCTCCCTTATTTATTTTCTAAATAATTAAGGGAAAATACATGTTAAAACAATATACAGTATACAGTTTAATCTTCAGTTTGAATTGTGGTAAAAACTATTTTTTCAGCAAAAGGGTCTCCAGATATTCAAATCATAATTTTTATCTCACATTTTGTGCAGAAAAAGCAAAGGTACTATTGACAATGGACAAACAGGAAAGCGTAGAACCACCCAAAGGCAATGTTTTGAGAAAAGCTTTGCAGTTCGAGAAGGCAAATACCAAAACTGTTAGAGCCCTTGAACAAGAAGTCGCAGACATTAAGATTCAAGGGAAACTGAAAGAGGAAAAGTTAGAGAAAAGACTGGATGAGCAAGCAAAGATCATCGCAGATTTAGCTGAAAAAATCAAAGCACTAGAAGGTAAGTCTAAGAAATTAAATAGCAAATTACATTGAGAACTATTTTGAATAGATAATTTAGATATTCACTGAGAAAATTGAATTAGAATGCTCAAACTTTTACAACGATTTGGTATTTCATAATACATCCACTCTCCTTACAAATGTAGTATGATAAACACAAGCAGTTGTTCTTCAAGTTAATTTATAAATCTTAAAACAGAGTGCTTTCAAATGTGATATTGGAATTCAACATTTGCTGTCAAAAAACAATTACTGGTCAAATGTCAAGTTACATTTTTACATAAAAAACGAAATAAACAAATATGAATTTCTTTCACAAATCTTAATCTTGTCCAAATTTACAGAAGTAGTTGATTGATTCTATAATTTTTAAACAGGGAACAGCATTCCTCAACCATACCCAGGGACCTCATGTGGAACAAAGGACAACATTACTCAAGGTGATATTTAAAAAGAGATGCTATTTACTCTTGGTTAAATCAATTTTGGAAGTTTCAGATATAAAGATTTTTCAAAGGAATCGGATAAAGGGATAGGATAAAGGGATATTTTGTAGGTATCAGATATAAGACATTTTGGCTTATCAGATTTTAAAATATCAGAAAATACACAATGGGTATCAGAAAATACACAATGATAAAAACTCCGAAAATCATGTTTGCTTGATTTTATTTTCAAGACGAATACATGTTATCAGATATAGCGATATTTTGGAGGTATCAGCTGTAGAGATGATTTTATGATTATGTAATACTTAACATTTATTTTTTAATTCTAATGCTATTTTTTTTGTTGACACACATTTGGTTGATGCCACACTGTGCATGTCTTGTATTTTCTTTTTTTTTGTATGTTTTTTTGTTCAGAAAAGAAGCCTGACTCAATTCTGGATTCAGAGCAAGAGAATTTCATAAGACTTCTAATGATAACAGCTGAAAGAGGAACAGAAATATTTAGAAGGACTTTGACTTTGTTCTCAACAGCATCATGCAATGTTACAACATTCAAAGAAGTGCTTACCATAGCTGAGGTGTATAAAAAGAAAATATCTCCGCATTTTTTGAAAAATATTCTCTGGCCTGTAGCTGATCCAGCTAACCCTGTTAATCCAATCAACAGTGTTGATGAACTAGACATTACTGCTTGTAATGCTTTGCTAAACTTGGAAGAAATAAGTGATCTGGCAGATGGAAACAATGAACCACTTAAAGAACTACTTGGTAAGATAAAACTCTTTAGAAACAGTATTTGCCACAACAATGATCAAAAGTATTCCAATGAAACATTCAACACATACTTTGAAGAGCTCAGAACAGCATTCGGTGATATTGCACAAATCAACCCCTTGCTAGAGATACCTGATGGTGAAATAATAAAATACAAAACTCTGCCCATCACCAAGGATACATACAAACACATACTAGAAATTGTGAATGAGATTCTGGCGGAAACCGTTGCATTAAGGGAAGACCTTCAAAATGTCAAAGGAGATGTTGGACAGGCAACAGGCAGTTTAGAAAGAAAAATGATTGGTCTAAAACACCAAGGAGAACAAAAGGTTTTGGATCAACTCAGACTGCAAGAAAAGGGAATAATGGAACAGTTAGTGGAAAGGGGCTATTTAAAGCAGAAGGAAGAGCTGGAGGGAAAGATGATTGAAGTAAAAGAGAAAATCGAAGTGATGGAAGAAAAAGAAAAACACGAAAAGGAGTATGACAAAACCATTACGAGCCTTCAAGAAATGATTTTGAAAATGAGAAAGAAATTGGAATTAATGGAAGGTAACAAACAGATTCTGGCGTGTGTGTTTTTTTTTTACAATATATAACAATATAAAGTTTATGAATATTTAGAAGCAATTCAATAACAAAACATGTACATCTCTTTTTTAATTCAAAGACAAACTTTATCAATCAGTTATTTTTCAAAACAGAAGCCCCTGCTTTATCTTCCCTTTTGATTAGGCACTTCCATACATACTTTCACAACCCTTATCAATGTATAACATCTACATGTCTTCTTTATCTTATCCAGGTGAAGAGGATTCGGGAAAGGCAGAAAAACAGCTGGATGGAGCGATATGTGAGGGTGACATTAATACTGTAACAGTAAAAAGATTGAAATTGGATCAGAACAAAAACGGTAAGTTAATTATTATCACTACATTTGTGTTGGCTGGGTACTATGAATACTACTTCTTTATGTACAAAAAAACTAGTTCTTTAATCGACTACTTCTAATTATATATATTAAATATGGAGCATTAAAAATGGTAAACAATGACCCTTTTTTCCAAAATCAGCACTTATTTGATATATTTATCTTGATAATACAGAGACTTATTTGACATTTGAAAAGGGACAACTACCAATACACAACTCAATATCAAAGTACATATTTTAATGCAAAGCAACTTTTCATTTTACAGACTCCAGAGATTATTCATCACTTCATAGGGCTGCAGAAGAAGGTGATATAGATAAAATAAGACAAATACTGAGTACAGGAGCCAGTGTAAACTGTGTTAACGATAACGGAGATGCACCCCTTCATTTAGCAGCTCAGAGGGGACATCTGTCGGTTATAAAAGCTTTAGTAGCTGATAAAGCGAATGTTAACTTAGCAACTAATGATGGGTGTACCCCTGTTTTAAAAGCAGCCGACAGTGGCAATACTGAAGTTGTAAGATACCTGTTAGATTCAAACGAAGATTTCCTTAAAGGAAACAAACATGGTTCTAATGCATTGCATGTTGCTGCCTTTAAAGGACATGGGGTGACCGTAAGGGTAATCCTGGAACCTGGGGCAGATATTAACCAGGTGAACAGTGAAGGTGTCGCACCACTCCACTTTGCATCTCAAAATGGACATTTACTAGTAGTAAAGGCACTTGTAGCTCATAAAGCAGATGTTAACTTGGCAGACAATGACGGGATGACTCCTCTTATGACAGCTTCTTTTGAAGGAAACACTGAAGTTGTCCAATATCTGATCAAATGTGGAGATGTACTCCTTGCAGACAATGCAGGTTTAACTGCACTTCACATGGCTTCCCAACAAGGTCATGGGGAGGTCACACAGGTATTACTAAAGGGCGGAGCAAAAATCAATCAGATAAATAATGAAGGGGCCACACCTCTGTATCTTGCATGTCTAAATAGACATCTGTCGGTAATAAAAATACTTGTAGCTCATAAAGCAGATGTTAATTTGGCAACATTTGATGGAAGGACTCCACGTATGGCATTTTCTTCCTATGACTATAACTATGGTTTCAGGAATTTATTTTTTAGCGGTCGTTTTTGGTCTTTTTTGAAAGAAGAAATGTTTTAAAAACCTTTTCAATTTAATTTATATAATAAAAAAAGTGTTGAACAACAACATATACCAACATGAACTGTTATATCTCAATAAATTTGTGTGTGTTCTACATGTTTTCGTATTTTTGACAGCATACTTTGAAAGACTGCGTAAGACATTATATGGGGAGGATACCACGGGGAGCATAGATTTTTGAATTTAAAATTAAAGTTACTCTCTTTATCACTCATATTCGTAAACAACACATCTTTTTAATAATATTTTAATACCTCCAGATACCTTCCATAAATTGAATCACATTTAAACCTGATTTACAATAGGAAGCCGAAACAGTCCGGGCCGAAACCGTCACATAATTTTTAGTGAGGCCGAAACCGTCAGGGCCGAAATCATTCAGTGCCGAAACATCCAGACACCAATACTATCAGTCGTGCAATATCTGTTAACGTGTGGAACAGATGTACTTCTTTCACTTCACATGGCTTCCCAAGAAGGTCATTGGGAAGTTACGTAGATATTATTCGGAAATGTTTAAAAAGCAAAATTTTCAGCCTTTTGTTGAGAAAACTTTTTAACTTTGTATTGTAAATAAAAAAGTCCTGACTGCAGAATTTCAAATAATGTTATTATTAAATTATCATCAGACCTGGAAGTGCAGTGGATAGAACAATGGACCGGTAACCCTAAGGTTGGGGGTTCGAATTCCACCCAAAGTCTACAGATTTTTTGTTGTTGATAGTTCTGTAGTACAGGTTAATTCCCTGATGATAAATATGTAATATATTTATATCATTAAATGTATGATTATATACGTTGATATCTTCTTGACAAGATACTTTTTAAACTTTTATCGAAGTAAAAAAAAATGTGTCAAGGCATAGCTGGTAGCCTAGTAATGGTACATTTCTTTGCAAAATTTTATAATTTCCATTTGAAATTTTTGAGAGACAATTTCATATTCATTTGTTTATCTATTCTTTTGATTTACAGCATATTTTAACTTGTGTAGTAGACTGAATATTTTTTGAAAATGTGAGGGAAATGCTTCAAATATAGAATTTTGACAGATCCTTGTAATGTGCTTAAGTGTTCATAGTAAAAGGGCAGAGCACCTGTCCGCATGGGCTTGTAAAATAAGCAAAATGCATAATTATGCAAAATACCAGGATATATAACATGTACAAATCAAAACAGCAAGCTGACAAGACTACTGTGTGAATATCCTAACCTATTGACATGTTTTGGGGGTTTTGATTATGTATATTATTTAGACAAATGCAACTATGTAACATTTGTGTAATACCTCAAGGATAGAAAATTTCCTTGCAAAATGATTCATTTGTTTAATACTTTATTGACTGTTTAGATACATTTCTTAAGAAGAACATTTTGTAAATCAGAGCTGTTAATTAGATTGGAATAAAGATTGCTTTTCATTAAAAAATGTATTTGATAGGTCTGTTCAAAGCACTTTCCATTTCAAAAGACTTTTCACAATGATCACATTTCAGATTTCATCTTTGGGAGTCATTATTTGTTCTCCTTGAGTTGGTAATTCCATACTTGTTGCATCAGGTTCATATTTGTTTGGTGTAAATGTTTCTTCTGTGAGAACCTTTGTATCGTTGCCTAAATCTAAAGGATTTTGAAAACGATTTACATCTGATTTCCATTCAGTGGCTGTGACCGGTGTTTCTAGGGTATGAGTCAACATATGATTATTGAAGTCTGAAAGAAGTAGAAAACATTCCCAACAAGTAACAGATATGTAAAGTTTTTCCTCTATTTGAGTTCCAATGCTGACAATTTTAAATTCACTTAAAACATAAGATTTTTTTCCGGTCTTAGTTATTTTATTTTTTAGCCATTTCTCCAAAACCAATGGGATCTCCTGAGCGAATGGGACCCCTTTGAACAAATGGGACCTGAAAAATGTTTGGAATTCATTTAGTCACTATAATCATAATAAAGCTTTATATACAATGTTAGTAAATAATTAGTTTGAAAAATAGGATAGGGTAATTAATTCGGGATCAAGACCACTTGTACACACTTCCTGTTTGATAAAAAAAACACGAGTTCCCTTGTATACACTTCCTACTGTATATACACACAACGGAGATTGTTTGATCAATTAGTTTAAATATATAGAAACAGCGTCAAAATATGTAGAATTATGTTTAAAACCTTCTACTGGTCATAAACAAGATAATTATACTGAACAAAAAAAGTAACGCATAACCAGTTTTCTGTTGCAATATATCAACAACTGCTCTTTGGAAAGATAAAAACTCTTTTGATATACATTAAATTATCAATTTTCTACAATATTGAAAAGTTTTGGCAAAAAAATGCAAAAGGAAAATTAAAGAGAGGAAAAAGTATTCCAGGGGGGTCACATTATTGAAAAAAATCTGACCCTAAAAACATAAAATCTTCTTCTGATTTATTCTAAATGATACCATATTTCATATTTGAGACGATTTGGACTAATTCTTTCATTTTGAAAAGAAAAAAGATCGATTTCCTAGGATTCTAGGAAAACTCAATAAATCAGAATTTTCCCTATAATTATGCGTTTCTTTTTTTGTTCAGTATATATAGGATTGATATAGCTGAAAAAAGACTTACAAAAAAGTGTTTTTGATGGGGTTTTTTCGCTCATGTTTTTTGGATGATAATATTTATTTATCTTATAAGCTGTTAAAAAAATACATTAGAAACAAAACAACAACAATTCTCCAGAGAATTTTTGCAGGAAAATGATGACATGCTGCCAATATTTTGCTTTTAACAAAAGCATCTCTAGTTATGTGCCAAACAATCACTAATCTCTGTGATAGAGATTAATTACTTGAAATCAAAATAGCTAGTAATTCACTGTGGTTTAAAATAGGCCATATCAGCACACTTAGGTTGGTTACATAATATCAGGTTAATCTGTACATTAGGGCTTGTCGCTATGGTGAACCAAACAAAATGGCCACCAATGTTCAACTTCAAAGT
>JAVSBT010096991.1:0-13508 GCA_033118115.1 Pharyngocirrus eroticus
CCCCCCCCAAAAAAAAAGAAAAAACGGTTGGAAATCTCCTAGTCACATTTTTTGATCTTTGATAGGCCCTTTTTGCTCAGCTCTATATTGTGGATATAGTTGAATATCAGAATACACTATCTTAGACTGCTTTCAAATGCTCACTGTGATAATTGTTACGGTGGTTCAGTCCTATCCATGCATGATATAACATCCTCACATTGTTACTACATCTATCATTGTTTTAAATACCTATACATACATGTTTATCACCTGAACTACTTCAAAGCTATAGTATTTGTGTATACAGTTTTGGACATAATTTATCCAAGCACCAAGAATCTGTTTAGTAGTTGTTTGCTTTAGGGAATGATGATCCTGTTTTGGTTTTTTTTATTCAGTCTGTAGATAACTCAAATGTAGATTACTTGTGTTTATTTTACTACCATTCCCTACCTCAAGACATGTTCACACACTCGCTCTACTCTAGATTAATGAAAAATATGAGTTTATGGATGTGTATTTGGGTCAAGAATTATGGCAATTTAAACACACATACACTGCATTTGAGTTGTCTACAAACTGAATGTATCAGGAACAAAAGTTCCCTATTGCCTGAGTGGGTCACCCAAGAAAGGCAATTCTACTATTTGCTGCAACTAATACATTGAATAAAGTTATCTAGATAAATAAAAAGAGAATACAAAGGAACAGGAATGAAAAAAAGAAGGAATTGTAGACTCGTCCAATAATAGCTATGTGTCGTAGGTGTTTGCATTTATTGTGTTAAGGATCAGCCATATAGAACACTGTAACAAAGAGGCTTGATATTGAATTAATGCATCTGTCCCAGTACCAAGTTTTAACTAAACAAAAGCATTTTAAATGGATGGTCTTGTTAAAAAATTGTTACTGTTTTGGCAATACTACAATGATTGAAATACACCAAAAGCATGTTTTTAAATGTTGTAAAAGTATTACTATTAAAATAATAAAAAAGAAGCACTGTTATGAATACTGAATGTAGAGTTTTATTGTTTTTGTTATATTTTCTTCCAATACTAATTTTGCCTTCTATAGAGAGTAACGAAAAGCATTGGCTTCTTCATTGGCCATTGTCACATGTATTCTTTTATGTTCCATGGCATACAATCCATGACACAGGTCTACATTCGCGCATATCATTAATGAGTGTAAATCCTAAAATTTTCCCTTTTTTAGTTTTACTTTTAGAGTATTCCTCTTGCTATCTTTTCCTATGCTTCTTATCATTGCAAAGGAGGTGTGTCTTTCTAGCAAGACTGGTATCGTGATTCAAATAGTGATACAGCTCGATATTTGATTATATCTCTCAGAACGAATGAACTTTATTCCAGACTACTACAAAGAGCGTTCTAAACCTTGAACCTTGACATGTCATGTAAACATCTATCGCATGTCCAAAAATACTAGTATGTCAAAGTTAATGTGATACCAGCCACTAGTAAACGTAGACTGAAGGAAAGGTTAGTGGGTCTTTTTTTTAAGTTTCATTGTGACTCTACTGTACTACAGTTTATGCTTATAATATATCACACTTTTGAATAGCCAGAGTCACAAAATCTCCAATGCGACTCTATACTATTGACAGTATTGTACATTTTTATACATTTTTTTGTCAAACTTGAAAGTTTGCAGCATGATCATTCATTTGAGTGTGACATATAAATCGCACAAATATGTGAAGTCACGTCACATCTTTACACTGTGAGAAGCTATCTGTCTCAAAATGGCCAGTTCAGTAATATTTCTAGTGAGAGATTGCCAAAGGGAAGGATGAATTATATTTATTTCTGTTATCTGTGTCTTGGTATTTCCGCATCTTATTCTGGTGATCTATGAATTGCATATTAGCCATCGTGATTAAATGCAGCGAATTATTTAGGATGGTTTGTAGAGCATTTTCCTCCTTAAATTTGCCAAACTGCTAATCTATTTTACGAGAATTTTAAAATTGGGATCGAGATACAAACGGCTAATAAAAGTCCTAGATGTGCAAATCAACTTTGAACTACTAATGACAACTACTGAAGTATACTTTGTAAACAAAATTTAGTAATCTAAATAAATGTCATGAGTCAAATTTAAGTAAGCATTATGGTAGTGGTACAGATCTGTTCCATATATCCAGTTATTATCATTGAAAGGCAAACTAGTGAACACATAATACATTTGATTGAATTTATTTATTCAAAGTATTAGTACTAATGAATCAAAAAATACAAGGAAATAGAAAAAATGTGATAATCTTTAAAATAACAAAGTAAAGATACACTAGCTTACATTATACTTTTGAATATGTGATTTATTTTTAATATAAATCAAAATATAGATTGTGAGTAAAAGTTTAAATTTACCTTTTAAAATGATTTTTTTTACAATTTGTAGGTGAAATATATTGATTAACTTTATAGAGGAAAGACACTATAGTTCAAGAAATACATAGCAAATCTGTTCGATTTCTATTATCTTTCTTTTCACAAGTAGTCAAAGTTTCCGCCTTGCATTTCAGCTGTTTCGGTATTTCCATTATCAGGATACTCTTCATATTCTTTGATGACTTCATCAGGTAGACCTACTTCTTTAGCGCCATCTATCATGATATTTTTGTACTGAGGGGAGGGGAGTTTTCCAATGGTATCTTCCAATGTGGTTGGGTTGACAGTACTTACAATGGTAAAACAGGATACTGTATTCCCCTCTTTAGTTTTGACATCAACATCTATGGTTTGATATATTTTCTTGTGTATGCCTTCTTGCCTGGGGTAATTGGAAAACAACAAAAATAACTTAATGCATTAGGACGACAAAAATAGGAAAATTATATCATACAGCAGTCTCTGCAAATCACTTTAGGATTAGAAGCAGTCTGCTTCTTCTTTGCATTCACTTAATAGTGTATAATATGCATGGGGCTGTGGTTATAAGCTTCCATGGTTGTAACACCTTGATGCCACTATTTTTTTGCCTCCTTTAGACTTTTTGGTCTTGAGAATGAGAGACTGATACTGACATTTTTATTTGGCCATTGTCACATGTATTCTTTTATGTTCCATGGGGATAGAATCCATAACACAGGTCAACATTATAGTTTATACATCCTTTCCGCTGGATAGGGAAACAAGCCAGATTTACACATAGCAAAACAGAATACATTATTATAAGGATTGGTCATGGGTTTTCACCATAAGTCTATTCTAACCCTCCTACATCCAAGTTATTATACATTTTCCATCAATGATTATATCAAATATATCCATTATCAAAAGTATTGGAGGTTAGGAAATGATACCACATTTTTCAAATTATATAATACTAGGAGAGCTATATTACACCACACATATCACAGTAATCATACAACAGATGATTACTAACTTGATTATCTAGCTACTCAATGAAGGCTTTCAGAAGTTGAGTATATCAGGCCCAATATTCGACCCTCATGTATCATTATTATCAGAGGATTTCCAACAGAAAGCTTGTGGAAAAAAATTTAAAGCATAAAAATGTAAATTGAATATTAATTAATTAATTTAATCATTCATTAATTTGTTCATTCAATCATTTATTATTTATTTATTTATTTATTTATTTATTTATTCATCTATCTATCAACTTATTTTTTTTTAATTTATTTTTTTAATTTATATATTCTTCCTTCTTTGTTTGGCAGTGGTAAAATGAGAGAAAGATATACCCTTATTCAGGGAATACAAATGCTGAATTTTTAATGAATGACTAAATCAAAAACCTGCATAAATCTTCGTGTCTCTCTTTGGGAATTTTCCATACAACGCCCCATAGTTTTTTGCCTTTGCTTGCCACACCCTGGGCCATATATCCATGCCATTTGTCACTATAGGTGTTGAATAATAAGGTATAGCCCTGCAGTAAATAGACATTATAATGGCAGCTATAAATGATAGTGTCATGTTATATCAAAGGGAAGACCTTGTGTTTTTTTATTGAGGTAACCCCAGTTACAGGATACATGTCACAATTCTGATTGCTGGTTGTTGTACTAGTTGGTATATATTTTTCATTAATATTAATATGATACCATCATAATTTAAAATAACTAATCATGCATAGCCAACAAAAAGTATCGAAAAAAATGACGATTTATTGGATAAATCAAGAAAAACGTTTTTTTTTAGTTTCTGAGACAAATTTTGGATTTTTCCAGTGCTCGCCCCCTTTTTGTCCATCAAGATGAGAACAATCAACAGGATCTTTCCTTGCCCTGCCTATCTCCATAAAAACCCATTTCTTTCAAAAAAATTATAAACTTACCTCTAGATAAGCAACGCAGTATTTTTCTGCTTCTGGAACACTGTTTTTTAAACGATTATACAGCAAATTACTTGCATAAGCAAAGTAGTACATATTACTGTCTGCCATTTTGAGAGTGTGTGGTTTCGAAATATACTTGTCGAAAAATGAGAGACGGTTTCAGCTCAGGTGTAGTATGCAAAAAACCCTGAATAAACTACCCTTTTGTGTAAAGATTATTTTTATCAAAGAAAATGTACAGGAGTATTGAAAACATTTTAGAAAAAAATTAAGGATTTTCTTTCATTAAATGTAAGAATTTAATTACCTTAACACGAAGTGGAATTATTAAATGTTAATATTTTGTTATCTTCTATACAAATATGGGAAAAAATAGCATTTTTAGAATTCCACATGGGAATTTACCATGGGGAATATGGGATGAAAGGCCCATAGTTTTAATATTCTGAATACTCCTGTATATCCACATTTTGCTGCATGTCTACCATTTTAACAGTGATTTTGAAATAGAAAAAAAAATAGAGATGTGAAGTTGGCCATCAAAAAATAAGAGTGTAAAAAATAAACAGTTTTTGTTTTAAAGTAAATAAAATGTAAATCCAACCTATATGGTTGCAAAAGATGAATAAAGTGACAGATACTAAGTTCGAGAAATTTTGTTTTAAAGTGCTGGTCCAAAAGTACTTTTACCAGTTTGGTCATCAATTCCCCCTTCATTTTATGTTATATGCATTGTACTGGCCTATATAAACCCAGAATCCTACATTACAAGGTCTAAGCAACACAAGCTGTAGAGCTAGGTGCCCTAACTTAAATACACGCACATCTTAAAAGAGTTGTCTATGCATTCTAGATTATACGCTTTTTGATTTATATATATCACCGAAAAATGATGATGGTTCATTACATTTAAAAGATATAACAAATATTCTTGTAGAAGTACATCTAAAAAGGATCAAACTATTTTGAAAAAGACAAATAAACATAAAAATATATTAAAAAGAGGTTTTGAGAAGGAAAAGTTAAAGAAATGCCGACACTTTTTTTTTGCATCTTCAAAAGAATCTTCTTGTGTTTTTTTTTCAAAAAAATATTTTGGAGGTCTGATTTTTCATTTTTATTCCACATTTGGACCTTTATCTTCAATGTGAATAGGTTTTTTCTTCCTTACTATGTAAACGAAAAAATCTGCAGGGATCAAAAAGAATTGAAGTAAAAACAGGGATTTCAAATCTTTGCAAGGTCAGAACAAGGTGACCTACATGGCTCCCATAGTGCCACCAAAACTTTTTGCAATCTCTGGGTCCTAATCTACCTAAAAAAGTTTGCCGCTAAGCAGTATCAAGTCTAGTTCAAAAAATTGTCATTTGCTCCCTGACTAGAATACCATTTCTAGACTCAGACCTCACACAGACACAGATTCAGAATCCTTAAAATTCCACTTTGTAAGGTTAATGATATCACTCATCAATGGACCAGCAGTTGAAAAGATTTCAATAGTATAAATCAAAATACAAACCCTTTTTTGTCCTATTCAGCAGTTCATGTATATAGTATATACGTGTACTTTCGCATAATGCACTTTCAAGGACAGTTTTGACCATGAAAGCTTAACAGGAATCATAAAAACTATTGATAAGGTATTGTATTTCTTTTTGGGGGTTTGAAAGATGGGGTATGTCATATTGCTTCAAAAGTGAAGATTTATGTCCTGTAGAAATGTAAATATTTATCATAAAACAGATACACAAACTAAAATTTTAACATTTGAATTCAGTATTAATATACTTTTCATATGCCAGATTGTGCTATTTTGTTGTACAGGATAACAGTTCTTTATTATCATATTTAAACAGTCTACATTTTGAATAGATCCTTTTTCCAAAGATGTATCTGTACATATTTGCTTTTACTTCCATACTTTTGTGATAACTGTGTATTGTACCACAAAAAAACTTTCTTTTAGACTATAGCAAATAAATGTGAGTTATGACAGATCAGAGCAATCAATGAAAATTATCATTTCGCTCTAGGTGGGCTAGGAAATTAACATCATGGAACTATGGATACATATTTTTTCAATGTTTGAGTAGAATTTCCGCACAGAAATCCAGTTCAGATTGTCACTAGCTTTATAATATACTGTGTTACCAAAATACAAGAAATTACATATTAATGAAAATTCATTCATTCAGATACCATATAGCCATTTTTAGGCCGTGGGTGCATATCCCTGACGGCACCTATCTTCTCTTCAGGGTTTTATTTCCTGGCAGGACTCAAACGTTGTTCTTCGTGAGAGCAAAGTGCCATCCCCTTATCAAAGGCAAAGATATTAGCCCTGGCTGCCATCTAAGAATATACCAACTCTTATTTCGAAATATCAAATTATTGTGTCTTAAAGCGGTGTATACATTTGTGAGAAATTGGTATACTACAACCCTATACTTTATCCCACAAACTCTTAAAGCTACTGGTGTATATGTATACAGCGCTTTAAGAAAATTGGTTCCATCTGGGATTAGGCCTGCAGAGACTGTTTTCAGATTGGCCTTAGTATGAATCTATATAATTGAGGACTTGTAGGTACATGATTTTATCATCTATGATGCACTTTATAGGCATTTTGTTTAGTACACTGTACTTTGACTTTAGCTGACTCAGCAATATATTTTATGCACAACAGTCTGATGAGTATGTGGTTATAGGAAATCTCGTTGTTATATGAAACAAGTACACACTTTTCATATTGACTAGCACATGATCTCGTAAAAGAAATTATGATGATTTTTCCCTTTGGTTCTAATTGAAAGCTTTTACTGAGAAATGAATGATAATCATTGAGTATTTTCATGAAGATTGAGTTTCATGGGACGGTTTGAACATTATTTTTACAGATTTATGACAAGGTATATTGATCATTCATAGCAGAACAACAATACTGTTGCTTGGAGTATATCCAAGAATGACACCAGTATGGTAGAAATACCAAACGTTTGTATTTATAGTGAAAGCTAAAACCAGTAGATAGTAAGCAGGGTCCGGATCATTGTGGGTTATCCATTCAATCTGTACTATTTGCAAATAACAAACCTACCAATCTCCCACTGCAAAATTAGACCCTGTGTCCTACCTTTTTTCCCTACTCATTTATTTTATCTCTGGTTGATATATTTATATACATAAGAAAAAAACATAGCTGAGGCTATTCCAAATTGAAATGTTGGTCAATGGATGCGCCAGACACATTTTTTCAACCCATCATGCAGATAAAGTAAATTGGAACCAATAACATATTTGGTAACATCATATAGATGTTTCGATTTTTCCTGTTTACAAATCATGAAGAGCATTTCTTTTCAACCATTCACAAGTGATCAACAAAAAACGAGGTGGGTCATATTTTACCACTAGGTGGGGTATGATGTATGAGGTCATATTATATATTAATACAATGCTGCACATACAGTATGTCAAGGGAACAGTTGATTGTGAAAGAATAATGAGGCGATTTTTACACAATTTTTATATTGATTTTTTTAATATATAAAAACAAACTTGTGTGTTGTTATTTCAGTGTTCTGAACCACCTATGGCCAACATGCTTGTATTTCATGGGACACTCATCCACTCCACTACTGAGGAACCATTGCAAATTTTGTCTAATACTCTAATAGGTGTACGCGATGGAAAGGTAAAGTAGTCTTCTTTTAATTGTGTGACGCCTGATTTTTATCTTCCAAAGACTATGAAAGAAAGATATATGATATGAAATAGGGTGAATTTATATTATACATCTTAGATTAACATATGTCTTCTTTTTTACAGATCATTTTTGTAGAAAAAGAATCTGAAAAAGAAGGATTGTGTGAAAAATATGGCTTTTCTGATGAAAATATAAGACTACTAGGAGCAAAGTGAGTGGTTTGACTTTGAATTCTGTATATCCTCAGATCTTTCTCACATGTCTACTAACACATCCATGTCATATTTACATTGAGTAAATGTGTATGTGAGCACCTCGTCTGTATGAATACATTCACATATTTATACTATCAAGGGTTTATTGTCAATACATAGATAATATCGGACGAGTATCATTATGATAGACTCTTTATTAGTCAGGACAAGTCCAATTTGGTCCTAACTTTTGGATTAGTCTGTAGGACGAATCCAAAAGTTAGTGATTAAGTGCATTGTGCCTGAAAAACACTGGGAGAATAAAATAATTATGTAAGGCAAATCTGAAATTTTTATTAAATTTATTTTGTTGTGCTTCACAAACCATAGCACAGGAAAATACATTAGATGGTAACAAATTATAATAATTTTCAGAAATTGAATGTGCTGATATGCCAACAGAAAGTTTCCAATAATTATAATTCTTTGACAATGGCAATGGGTCAGAAGGGTCAATTGAATGTAGTATCTGGGTCAAGGGTCAATATGAATTCAAATCTGACCTACGATCTGATATAGAAAGAATGTTGACCTACAATCCGATATTTTTCCATATCAGACAGTTCATAAGGCCACAGCCTGATATGTGGATAGTAAATTGCAATATATGTACATGCATGTACATAAATAAGTCCTGAACTGCAGAATTTCAAATACATTACATATGCATCATCAGGGTATTAACCTATACTGTAGAAATATACATAATACGAGTATTGCTGAAGGTGTCATTGTTGTCCCATTTTTGACCATTGTAAGAAGCCCACACTAGACTCTATGCTAGTGTATATGCCATGTAAAACCCTGTGAATGATTTTTGGCAGTATGAAAGACAATTATCCTAGCTTGCCTCTGATCAAATGAGATATTCGTCTTAATTCAAATGTAGTTGTTTACTTAAAAATAGCTAGTTTACACATTTTTTTTTACTTTACCTCATCATATATTTGCTACTGTTCAGGAACCATGTTTCCCCTAAAATGAAATATATGCAGACCCTCAGAAATTTTGAGATTGTAGCCATTTCTTAAAAAATTAAGCTAGCAGATTCCTCTGAGAAAATAAATAAATAGACCCCTGTTACTATCACCTGATGATTTTCTATTCATATGTTTCAGGGAGTTTTTGATTCCGGGTTTTGTGGACACCCATCTCCATGCTCCCCAGTACAAGAACTGTGGGATTCATTTAGATTTACCACTGCTTCAATGGCTTGAAAAATATACCTTTCCATTGGAAGCACGCTTTAAAGAGATTGACTTTGCAGAAACTATGTACAAGAAAGCAGTTGTAAGATCAATAATCATTGCTGTTGTTATTTAATACTATAATACTATCTTTCTTATGACTATAGTTGTTATATCATTATCATCAATACCTTTGTTAAAATTTTCATTTAAGTTTAAAATATTAGTCACTGTTGCAAGTTCTTTCTTAACAACAGGCTACCCTTCATTTAAGGGCAATTTCCTTTAATATGCATCCAAACTATCTATTTCAGAGAAAAGTTTTGCAGAATGGAACCACAACAGGTTGTTATTTTGCAACGATTCATCTAGAAGCATCACTCAAACTTTGTGATGTTATAGGTAAAGATTTTTTATTCAGCCTTTTCTGTAAAGCAGATATTTCAAGGTCCCCATTTTCTTTGTTATATTTTTGTTATTATTATTAGCATATTTTACTAGGATAGTCTGTTTAGTTCTACACTGCTCTTTCACAGAGCCGTGGGAGAGTATTTTCAATTTTGTTTGACATTGTACTGTTTCATTTGAGAAAAATGCTTGGATAAAGAAAATATTTCATTTTTTTGTCATTTATTTTTTTCTTATCATCTTTTGATATTTTGTTATGCAGAGGAAATTGGTCAGAGAGCTTATGTAGGAAAAGTAAACATGGATACTTGCTCACCGTCTTATTATGTTGAAGACTCCAACCAATCAGCAATTGACACCGAAGAGTGAGTAAAAAGAGTCTATTGTAATATGTGTGAGATCGAGAATGAATGAAAGAATAAATGGGTGGATGGATGAATGATAAATGAATGATGGATGTATGAAGGAAGGTTCAAATGCTAGAGCATATATAATAATATATAAAATATAAAATAATGATAAAGTCCAACAATAAAGATATGCAGTTTGAAACCTACATGTTTCAAGTCATCAAGGACTCTCTTCAGGGTTTATTTCAAAAGTAAGATCACAAGTACAAAATGTTTAGCATATATTGATTGCTATGTATATACATATGTAATTAGATCTTTACCTTATTTACTGATCTGTCCTTATGTTAACTCTAATACTTTTAGATAATCAAATGATGATTCAATGTACTTTTTAAAAAAAGATTTTCAAGTTTTATTCATTGACTGTCTAACAAAGGAGAGACTGCATCTTATAAAAATGAATCATGTTTTATACAAATGCATTAATTATTTATTCCCTCCTTTTCATGCAGATTTATTCAAAAAGTTATGGACCGAAAGGTGAGGAAAGAACAATTATTGCATATCGTGACAATACATTTTTACAAATAACAAATATTATAGAGCATGAAATCTATTCTAAGGCTCTAATATGACAGTCACCTTTATATTTTTTATATTTTATTTAAATGTTTATGACTTATTCATCAATAGATTCTCTTGCACTTAATAATGGGTTATCTAGGGTCAGTATTTTATTGTACGTGTTATTTATATTCAGCTTTGTTCTGCAAATAATGCCATCAATCATTACATAGATGTATTTTTCTTTGCTTGAAATTGGACACAGAGAGAGTGCCCAGAAAAATAACAGATGTTCATTATCTTATTTTATCAATGAACATACTTTCAAGGGAGTTTCTTAATTGCATTTTTTTTTATATGCACGAACATATAAATGTTGTACTCGTTATCATTATCATTATCATATGTCCCAAATTATCATATTTAATGAAAAATAATACTATGAAAATATGTATATTTTTGGCTTGAGGACATCCTTGGCCACAGTTTGATATTACTTAAATTTCTCTGTACTTGATTTTATGTTAAAACATATATAAAAACAATGCAAATTTCGTTTTTCGGACGTTTAAACATTTCTATTCCTTTTAGAATCCTCTGCTAACTCCTGTAGTCACACCAAGATTTGCTCTGTCATGTTCATCAAGTCTCATGCATAAGCTTGGAAACTTATCAGAAAAATATGATGTTCCAATACAGGTAAATTTTATTAGGCTGCATGCCTTTTGAAATGACCTAAAATTTCAAACTCAAATTTTATTCTAGAGGACTTAATCACAGGAGGGTCACTTGACTGTGAAATATCTCACCCAGGAAACTTATTTAAATATACAGTCAAGTGACCATCTACATGATCAAGCCCTCTACAATGAGGTCAAAACATTATGAGTTTAAGAAAACCTATACTCAAAAGGTTCTGACGTGAATATGCTGATGATGATGATACTCAAAAAACACCTTTGTTTCAATGTAGAATAATCTATTTTAATGCAAATTTTATTTCTTTCGATTTTGATTATTATGAGGGTTTTAAATGAATAACTGCTCTGTCATAATTATGTGAGTTAATATCTTCATTGATTATTATTCTTTTGGATACTGGTAAATTTTGTATTGTGAAGAGGGGCTAAAATTGGCTGAAAAATCATAAGAAATAGATCAATTTATTGTAAATGAAATAAAAGATGGATTGATTTATATTTTTTTATTTTATATATATATGTATATTTATTATTTATTTTTTAAATCTGATTTTCAGAGTCACATCAGTGAAAATAAGCAAGAAATTGCAACATTGATGAAAATGTTTCCAGAAAGCAAGCATTATACAGACATCTATACTGAACATGGGTTGCTGACAAAGAAAGTTAGTGTTTATTATTATACATTCAAGCTATAAAATCTTTTTTCATACAATTATTATGCATTATGGGTTTCTTGAGTATTTAGATGGATCAATTTATATCAAAGGTTATTCAAAATACTTCTAGCTCTAGGTATCTATAGGCCTTAAAATGTCATCATGTTGAATGAACAAAAATAAGGGGTATCGAAGCTTTTTGGTCAGAAAGTTTTGTGTTAAAGTTATTAATTTTCTCAAAAACGCATAATTTTTTGTAATAATGTTTTAGGCATCATTTGTCAAATTTTATTGTACATGTAGTTTGCATTTTTTTGTCAATATATGGTTAATGTTTAGTCCTTATCTTGATTCATGGTTGGTGTACACCTGAATTTATATCTGAAAAGTGTGATATTCTGTAAAAATAGATTATCCTGTAGAAATAGGATGTTGTCATCAAAATGTTTATTATATTTTAGCTAACATTTTGTAGCTTTGCGTCATTTTCTGTTTCATTATCCACACTTTAAAAAAAGGAATTACACAGATTGGACCAACAATTAAAAAGATACAACTAAAAACCCCTGGTATTATATTGTTTGATTTGAACTTTACTTTTCTGTTCCAGTTGGCGGGTAAATCATTTTGAAATTGCAATTTCTTTCTTTGTGGCATTTATATGGATACCTTAAAAGTTTTATAATCAGTGGATACTGGATATTGTGTTGTGTTGTGTGTCTTTAGTCTTTACCCCTGTTTGTTGAATATTCCTTAGAATTCTTTGATGAATCAAACAAATTCTCTGTTTTATCTTTCAGACAAATATGGCACATGGTTGTCATCTTTCTGATCTGGAGTTAGAAATCTTTAAGGAACATGGAGCAGGAATCTCCCATTGCCCAAACTCTAATTTGAGGTGATTTTAATAAGAAGCTTTCCAAAACCTAATAAATACATAAAACAAATATGTAACTTCTTTCTACAATAAGAAATAGACAAAACCAACGCTCTGAAAGTGGGTTTATGTATAGTTCAATTTTTTTTGGAACAAAGATCTTTTAAAGTTGTGAATACACTATTTTGCAGTCTTGGCAGTGGATTATTAGATGTGAGAAATGTACTAGATAAAGGTGTCAAAATTGGACTTGGAACAGGTAAAGTTGGTTGATGTTATTTGGGTATTTTTTGTTCAAAAATAAGTTTTTGTACTTTATCTTTCCATTTCATTTTTTTTTACTTTGCTATTCTCTTCATTACCCGTTATAAAGTGTGACTTCATGTTTTTCAACTCTTTTCCTGAATGTTCTTTTTTTCTGCAGATGTGTCTGGTGGTTACAGTCCTTCTATGCTCGACGCCATGAGATGCGCATTGCACACTACAAA
>JAVSBT010097102.1:0-15767 GCA_033118115.1 Pharyngocirrus eroticus
AATGATACATGGAATAAAAAAGTAACAGGTGATTGTTTATCATTTAGATTAATATAGTTTACACATGGAAATTTATAAAGAAAAATTGAAAGGTCTTTTTCTTGATGTTTTATTAGTATGACCCCACAAGGTCATAGTCATGCTCGTGTAGTGAAGATCTATCTAATGGTATTTACTTGATGGGCTGTACTTTCAATGCATCTAATGATTTTCTAACTGATCATAGAATGTTCGAAAATTGAATCATACTTGTTGTGTTCACACCTAGGTTTTATCTAATGCATATTTTAAATTTCCCTTTCTCATCAGTTTAATACATATAGGCTATGCCTGGTTTGATTTTATTTGCACAGAGCTAAACCATTGATACTCAGTAGTACAAAATAAATACAAACTGATCAACAGAGTTGCTCTCCAATATGTACTGTTCAACTCTAAACAATTCCGGAAATATCATAATGCATGCAATTACAATTAATTATGAATTAAAACATAATGAACAATTTCAATAACCAACTGTAAATAAAACATGCATTAAAAAGTGATACATCAATTCTATAAAGAGTGTTAATCTATTGTTTATCCGATATCTCTTTGTAGCTAATCTCGGGATGAGTAGGATAAGGGCCTGCCTAAAAAAATATGAGCACCAATTTTTAACACCTACAACTTCAATCCTGACTTGGTTTAGGGCCTACAAAGGCTTAGGTCGTGTTTACTGTTACCCAATAAATCTACGACAAGAAAATGGTCATTGATAATTTTTTCTCATTCACTCTTAAGGCAGACCCGTACAATGGCACACCTAAATAGTGTTGGCCCAGAGTCAAGTTTTTCTTTTGAAAAGAAAGTTTACTTTTGTGCTCATTTGTTAAGACTTGTAAAGAATTCAAAATGGTTGATAAGGCCCATCTGAGCAGCTATTCAAGGTTGTAACAAAAACCAACGTAAAGAAACAATATGATTATTTCAAGAAGCAACATTCTAAGGCCTTCTTTATGTCACCGATATCATGAATCAAATCTTATAAACCATTTACATTATCTCTTTCCAATCTCTTGTCAAAGCATCACCACTGGCCTGTGTCTTTTCGCCCTTTTAGTTAACCTGTTGACTGTCCTGTATATGCCTTGTAAAAACTGATGAGCCACACACAAGTTTATGATGAATCATTTCAACAATAGAGAGTAATCTAACAGATAAATAAATAAACAGATTGTAAAAATTATACCTGGAGCAACCTTCAACTTAACACTTGATAATGATAAAAAAAAAAATCTTATGGCACTTTATTGAATATGTCTAAATTTCCATCTGCATGCAATAAGTTGATAGTCTTATATGAAAGAGATCTGTTTTTATGTTGATTTGGCTGACCCATGGAGTAATCTTTCATCGTCACTTATTCCCCTTTATCCGTATTTGAACTATTCGATCACCAAATGGTAACATCATCTCAAAAACGAAACCTAGTCTGATCTTTTTAAGCCTAAGTTTTACATCTCCTCAATAAAACATCAAAGAAACTCAAGTATTATGGGGTCAGAATAGTGTTAAAATGCTATAAATGCTCAGAAAATTAAGGAACAAAACTTGAAGAAAATCAAGGACCCGAGATTGGTTGTAGAAGGTTGTGCAACGGTGCATGTTAAAGCATTTGTATCTCTTCATTCCATTTAGTGACAATAATGCTCTTGCATACCTTGAGGGCAGTGAAGCAGCAGACATCTTTTCATAGCATGCATTCACGCTGATTCAAGGGCTATTTCAATCCCAGATGACAGTCAATGGAAGCACATTTAAAGCTTAACAATAGCACATTCCATTGCAAATTTGACATCAAGGTGATGCCTCATACGTTTTATTTCTTCTCCTATCAGTTAAAGTCACTTAAAAACTCTGGGGTAATTTATTCAAGCTCACCTACCAAACCAAACACCCCTATAGAAAAATAGACTTCATTGATAAAAATGTGATTATATACCCATTGCTTGATACAATCTTACCCTTTCATCATCTCAACCAATGGCGTGTCAGAGACACAAGCCCTAAAGAAACACTATATGCTTTACATAAACAAAGAACAAAAGTTATCAAATTGTATTCAAGAAGATGATGTGAATTCCCATGACGAGCTTAATCTATCAGTGGGTAAAGCTTCGTCACTTTAAAGTTGAAAGGAGGAGCCTTTAAATAATTACTTTTATATCAGCGGCTCAAGGTTGGGTGGCATTAATGAGCTTCACTACAGTACTTTGTGGACATTCAACATGAAAATGTAAAAATGGTGAAACTCACCTTTTACCCTTTAGGGGTCAAGGGTGGGGCTATGTTAACAAGTTTGCCTTACCCTGCACATAAGAGTTTGTTGTTGTTGTTGTTTTTATTTTTATTCACAATCTAATACACCACTTAGCGTAGCAAGGTGGGTGGGGTATCTTGATTTGACACTCTTAGCATTTTTTTTTTCAATTCCTATTCTAACTTCCAAGTATAAAAATATGCTGTGGGACATCAATATAAAGATTTATTTCTTATTAGAAAGTGACTAAAGGTGGGTGGGATAACGTCAACTTTAACTTCATACATTCACAGTAGTTCACAATAGTCATATCATTCCTATTCCCTTCAATAATAATTCCTACAGTGAGTTACAGATATAATCAAATTGTTCGCTATTGACAAATATTGTCTAATTACATAAGTTAAATAAGGAGAATGGAATTTTTATGTTGCCACATTGGTGCCAATTATGATACGGCTTCAGGCTTTCTATGCCACTAAAGCTGTTTCACAAGAAACACCAATATTGTAAACATGTAAAGAAGCATTTTAATGATACCATATAAAGAAAATCCATGGCTTATATATGATATGACTTCTAAAAATATGGATTTAAAAGTAAGCCAAGCTTCTATCAAAGCTATTCAAAGCATTATCTTGGAAAACTTCCAGACAACGATATCAAATCCTAGAGATTAATATTCATATGCAAATGTCTGCAAAGAATATGCCACTGGAACTCTACTTGAGTAAATAAGTGCAGTAATTCTTAATGAATTCTTTACAAACTTTGGGACTATTTGAATATTTTCAGTACGATTGTCATTTTTTTGTATTAAACAACATTAGCAGTTTGGAAATGGATGTCCCTAACTACAACAAAGAAGATGGACACTTAAAGACTTTAGAATAGTCATATAAACTTTTGCTATTAAAATGGTTTCTGAGCCTCATTCCTTCAAGTTTGTGCCTCATATAACTGTCCGTGGTTTTGAAGTTCCACTTGATCTCATAGGGTAACTGTACAGTCATTTTGAAAGCTAGCATCAATATTTAAACACATCTAAGGGTACTTATGATCCAATTCAAAAGCCTAAAGATGATTGTGAACTAAGAAAATAGACATACACATTTAAAGGTATCAACTTCCACATTGAATTGACAGAAAGACAGAGGCAATAAGAAATCTCTCTAAAGTTCTTCCAAATATGTCTGAGCCAATGCCCTGTCATAAGTTATGGATACTCTTGAAGAGAAAAAATAAAATACAAAAAAAACAGTAGATCTTGTTCTCCCTTTGAACAATCATTACTCAAAAATTCTCCTCCAACATGATCATTTACTTCCAGGTAAAACCAAATATGTTAGATCAAAAGAACATTTTAACTAAAGGGTAACATCCATAAAAAAATGATTGCTGCATCATCTTTGTTCCTTTGATGTTAGATTCTATTACTGATGACAGGAGCAAAAGCTCAGTGGAAGTGATCCCTGTGCTAAAAACTGCTACTGGTTGTTGAAACGTTATGCTAACATACCACAAGGTGTCAGCACCTTATGATATATTGAATTATCTGCAGCTGTAGGGAGGTAAAGGGGCTCCATTTGCAAGAAATGAAAAATTTCACACACATATGAATCATGTAATCTTCCAAGAAGTCAACATAACCAATTCATATGAATTAAACCTATATTAGATAGCGTTTGCATACAGATGAAAGGCAATATCCCCCCCCCAAAAAAAGGAACATGCATGTGACAGAAATCTTTATAAAATCTATAAACATTCATGTATATCAATTTCTTTTTGAAAAAGGATACCTAAATTTACAAATGGCGGTACTTTGAAGCCAAATGACAGAGCACATTTTTGCAGGTCTAGTTTGTTGGCATCAAAAATTGTCTTTTGACTGTGAGAGGCATATGCTCTCACGTAGGATTTGTATGCATCCTGTGCAGATTTGTGCAAGAAATAATTCTTCTCAATCAGTTTTTCCAGCTGAAACAATTAAATAGAATGAATAAGTTTTACATAAATTTGGAATCAAATAAGAATTCCATTGCTTCAGACAAAGTGAAGTTTAAACAAATTTTTAACATGTTCATCTACTTGGTATCTTACCATCATTTGATTTCTTTATTACACAACTAAGAAAATAATTTTGTTCTTACTCGTATCATGTGAAAGACAACTAATATCAGTTGAAAAATGGAAGTGTATGAACAAAAATCAGAAGTTGTATAAAAATAGCAATCATCAAATTATAAACAAAACGTCTAAAATGGCACTAACTTGAGGTTGTATGTTTGAAATTTTGCTCCATGAAAACTCAAATTCATTCAGAGGTACCCTAGCTTGCTTCAAGTACCTCAGAAATCCTAATTCTTCTGGCTGCAGAATCAGAAGTGCATGTCCACTACCCCCGTCTCCTCTAGCAGTTCTACCAACACGGTGAATATATTCCTGTCATGTAAAAATAATAAAAAAGAGAATATCAATGGGTTTATCAATCTGACTATGTACATTGTATGTAACAAGTGAATTTTAATAAAATGATATACATTAGACTCAGTGACACCTCATTCTTTTTCCATGAAGACGCATGAATAATGTTTACGGCATAATCTTTCATTCACATAGTTTACAAAAATTATACCCACAGTATGTAAGCATGATACATGTTTATTGGAACAGAACAAATTTTACATCCTATCAAATTCAAATACAATCAATGATCTTCACTGCAAGTTGACCTACCTTTGGATCATCTGGAGGATCAAATTGGATGATCCAATCAACCAATGGAATGTCCAGGCCTCTTGCAGCCACATCTGTACAAAGTAATATTGCTTCTTTGGCATTGCAAAACTGGAAAAAGGTCTGTGTTCTCTTGGTTTGCTTCTGTTTGCCCTGAAATAAAATATTACCTGAATTAACTTATGAGAATATGCAAAAATAAAACCACACTGGACAACAAAAAGGCATCTAATTATTGTATATTTCATGAAATATTTTGAAGTATTTCCCTACTTACATGAATACACATAACAGGTAAATCAATATAATTCAACAGCTCATGATGAAATTTCACAGATAGACAAGAGTTGAAGAACACCATCATCTTCTTTTTCCTGTTCTTCTTCAAAAAGGTGAAAAGAAGCAGGAATCTTTTATCTGCTGGGCACACAACATATCCCTAAAAAGAACAAAATGATAATCAAAATAACATGTACATATGATCAATTATACCAATGTATAATTGATAATTTTCAATGTAAATTAAGTGTTTTGAAAAGGTGAATGAGATCTGAATACAATATTACCTGTTCTAATCCCTCAACAGTTGCTTTGTCTTTGCTATCATCTACACCAACATACAATGGTTCTTTTTTCAGAGAAACTTTTGCTAAATCTTGTGTTTTTCTCGTCTGTGTTGCTGAAAATAACATAGTTTGTCTTCTCTCTGGAAAAAAAAAGAGTAAATAAATGTAAATGTATTTCTTTTTTATTTTTCCCTTTTCAGCACGTTTTTACATGATATATTTTTGTCAATGACCTATTCATCCAAGTACCAGCATTAAGCTGAAAAATATATCCTTACTTGGTAAGAGTCTTATAATTTGCTTCATCTCTTCTTCAAAACCAATATCTAATATTCTGTCTGCTTCATCAATCACTAAACACTGCAGATTCTTGAACATGAAATCTTGAGTATTCTAGAACAAAGACAAGAAGGACATGGCATTAGATAACTCTGGAAGGAACATTCTGAAGCTAAATAAAGAACAACACACAAACAGAAAAGGGAAAAATACTTTTTAACCAGAGATATACTGAATAAATCCAACAAACATTATTTTGGCAATCAGATTAACTTTCAGCTTTAAAATTGCATTATGATTTGAAGGAAAAAAAAAGACTTAAGAAATAATAAGAGATGAACCTCACCTGCAGATGATCTAGTAACCTTCCTGGTGTAGCTACTAAAATATTGATTCCTTTTCCAAGTTTCTTGGATTCTTCTTGTCTATTCGTCCCACCCATGATTAGTCCGTATGTGTGTACATGGTATTTCAACAGTTCTTTTAACACTCCAAATGTCTGCATGGACAATTCTCTAGTTGGAGAAATAATTATTGCTCCTGTGCCTAGTAAACAACAAGCCAAATTTATATACAAAATACAACCTTCATTATAAGAAAATCATTAAATGGTCTTTCTGTTTAGATCACAATTTTTCATGCAAAATATAATTATAAAATGTGAAAGGAAAATCCTTATTCACTCATTTACTTTGAACAATATAGCTACACTTTGAGTAAACAAGTACTCTATTCAGTGTTTAATTTCTTTAGTAACTGCCAATTAAATCTAAAAACAATCTTACCATTTCTTGGCATAAACTTTAATTTGTGTAACAGTTCTATAGCTGGAAGCAGAAACGCCAGGGTTTTACCACTTCCAGTTCTGGCAGCACCCATCAAATCTCTATAAAAAATACAACAACATTCATATTTCATCAATTCACCAAATTGTGTGTGCATAGCTTGTCAACCTCTTTTTTTCAATAAAAATCATGTTACACTCCCACATCCTATAAAGTACTGAGTTTCATTGCTCACCTTCCTTGTAAAAGATGTGGTATTGTTTTAGCCTGGATTTCAGTCATGTGAGTGAAACCCATATCGACAATGCCTTTCAGGGACAGCTCTGATACTGATCCTTCTAATGATTTAAATGAAGTATCACTCAAAATTCCTAAACCAACACTTGAACCTGGTACTGCAAAATAGAGTAACAACATAAAATTAACAAAATATACCTTTCTAACAGATCGTATCGATGCAACACACAGAAACAGTTGCATGATTGGTAGAGAATAGTACCAAATTTGTGCACTAAATCCAGAGCAAATTCACATTCACTCACATTTAGATTCAACATCAGGAAATTCTCTTTCTCCTTCATTTTCTGATTCATCTGAATCATTTTCTGCTTCTAGCGCTTCTTTAAACTTCTTGCCTTTGACTGAAAAATAAATAAATGAATAACAGCAAGCTATAACAGTCATTGGGAAGCAAGAATATCTGTTACACATATAAAAATATATATTTGTAAGCATATCTTCTTTCCTGTGAAGTTCTTTGTTAAACAAAAACAATTATAAAACAGTCCTTGTATATCATGATTTAAATTGATGAATTGTGCTCATGGCATGATTCAAAAATAACATGTTCATGTAGTTGTAGCCAAAAAAATATTCATATCCTTTGCAAAAGAGGCCATGTGAATAAAAATAAAAAAACACTATTGGATTTTACCTTTTTTTCCATCATCTGCTTTCCTCTTCTTACTAGGTTTCTTCTCAGTCACTTCTTCTTCAGAGCTTTGAATTTCACTGGAATCACTTTCTTCTTCAGCTGAAACTGATTCTTCTCCATCTTCATCTGAATCGGGTTCTTCTCCATCTTCATCTGAATCTTGTTCATCTCCATCTTCATCTGAATCCAATTCAATATCGGATTCTTCATCGTCATCATCAACTTCCTCATCTTCTTCGATGTCATCACTTTCATCTTCATCTGCAGGGAGGAATGAAAAATTCAAATGCATTCAAAGACAATGTAAATTACCACCAAAACATTGGGTAGTTGAATATGATGTGATCATGCATATTCAGGATTTCCTTATGTGATATGGAAAGACATTCCAAAACCATTTCACTACACTTCTGAAATACTGTTACTCCAAATTATTTTCGAAACTAATGTATCTATGGTCTCTATTACTCATATTTTACTTTAGGTGCAATGTAATGTAAATGTTCAATCTATATAGCGCCTTTTATATTACATAATCAAAGGCGCTGGTACAAAAAAGTTTTTAGAGCTGATTTGAATGATGATAAGGTTTCCTTCGTCTTTAATGGTAAGGGAAGATCATTCCATAGACTTGGTGAACTTGCTGAAAATGAGCGACCGCCATAGCGTGATGCATTCGTTCTTGGAACAATAAGCCTTTGCTTATTACTGGACCTCAACGATCTTGATCTGAGGCTGTCCACTCTCTGAAGCTTTTCGGTTAAGTAGCTTGGGCTAGAGTCATGCAGACATTTATAGATAAAAAAGATAATATATCTAACCTTCTGATGATTCTTTTGGAGCAACAAACTTTTTCTTCTTGGTTTTCTGCCCATTTAACTGCCCTTTCCTTACTGCTGCCTTTTCTAATACAAAAAATACAAGCATTTCATTTAGAATCACTTTCAATTCATCAGGGAAAATGCAATGGTAATTGTCTATAATAACTAATTAGCATCACAGTGTCCAATAGTAGGATTTACAGATTAATGAGTTTGGGACTAACAGTAACAAAGCTTGTACTATATTTGTATCTGTAAAACAGTATCTTTTTCAAGAAGTACAGTTTTGAAGTATAAACCATAGGAAGACTGTTTAGATTTGTGTCAAAAGTTAAACATCTGACATAATAAGAAATTTGGAAATCAAAAATCCATGTATTCTTACTTGTGTCCGTTTTACTACTGGCAGTACCATTTGTACTTTGAATCTTCATAGAGTTTTTCTTTTTTCTTTTCACATCTACAGAATCGCCTCCACCTGATATTTCTAAATACATCAACAAACAATACTATGAACAAAACAATACGAACTATGTATCAGAGGGAGTAAGAAACTCAATAGTGATGAAGCATGAAAAACATTAATTGAATACACATAATATCATCAAATCAAAGAGTATTTTCCCTTTATTTTCGCCCATCGCATGGACAGTTTTACGCAAAACGACATGATGGTGGTATAACAGTCCATATAAATTGAAAAGGTTTAAGAAAACTATTGTAGCTTTACCTTTCAGTTCCTTCATTTTCGTCATGTGGTCAAGAAATTTCTTTTTCTTCATTTTTTTCTTCTTCAGTTTATCAACATGCTGATTTTTGTCTGCCATTTTCACATGTGTTTCCGGACTTACGGGAAAACAATGTACATTACTCACACATTATTATTAAAGTATTATTCCGTTCACATTGTAAAGTTCATAGATATTATTTGAAGTTGATATTTAAACATAAATATATCAGATCAAATCATAAAACAACAAAATATTTATAATTATACTTTTCTCGTTAGATTGAGATCACTAAGGGAAAGCGTCAAAATGGCGGACGAAGGTGGTTAGTCTGAAATTGTAGCATATTATTTTCTAATTTTTAAATGAGCCTTTTTATATATATATATAAAAAAAACGTCTTTCAACTTAGAAATGTATCATTCACGTATCAATTTATATAAATCTAATTGAAATGTTATAAATTGTTAAAATGTTAGCCCAGAACTGGCAGTGTGACTAGTCACTAGTCTAGTCTAGTGAATGAGTTACATCTTCCAAGTTTCATACGATTTACAAGCTTTAATTATAACATAAACTGATAAGTTTTGGTGAAGTCAGATAAGGGGGAAACAATTCACATGTAGATTAGGAATATGAACTATTTTTAATAATTTTGTGTTTATATTATGCTTTTCTTGTAGATGTTCCACCGCTTGAAGACATGAGCGATTTATTGGCTCAAGCAGAAGCATTGCGAGAATTCAAGGGACAGACCACAAAAGGAGAATTGTTAGTTAAACCAAATTCAAAAGATCAGATATCAACAAAAATAAATGGTGCTTCAAGTTTTGAAAAGGGAAAGGGCGATGGTAAACAGGAGAAAAGGGTAATTATTTTTTACTTTGTTTCACTGTTTTCTTCGTCTATCTATTGGTATGGAATTGAAACATGATGGGGAAACTTTTTTTCTCTCAAAAAGATACTGAAATAGGATGAATATATCATTTCAATTATCTTTGTTGCAGGTAGAAAATGAAGATGGTAAGAAACCAAAGAGCTTTGGAGGAATGAAAAAAGGATTCTTGTTTGGCAGCAGTTCATCTTCAAAAACAAAAGTAACAAAATCTCAGAATACTCCTACATCAAAAAGTGCCAAACATTCAAGTTCTACAAATGAATCTGACATACCATACATTAAGCCAAAAGAAAAAGATACAAAAAACGTCATTCCAGAAGTTCAGGATGCTCTAAAAGCAGGGGAATACTTTGCAAAGAACACAGGTAAATCCCCATAAAAGGCTCAATATTTTAATGGTGTTATGTTACATTGATAAACCCTCAATATATTTTGGTATTTGGAGGTAGAATTTCAGCATATTTAATAACATTGTGTATGTTTTCTTATGTTCATATAGAATGGGTAACAGATGATCTGCTCACCAAAGTACAGAAAAATCCTGTTTTGTCTAAAGCTATGACAGACCCTTCCCTAATGGGTGCTTTAACTGAATTTCAACAAAACCCGGAAGCTGCAATGAAAAAATATCAGAATAATACATCAATGTCACTCTTTCTGAAAGAATTTATGGGAACTTTAGGTAGGTGTAGGAGCAGTGTGTAACTGTCTAAGTGGTTCGAACAAAATTTATAAACAGCAAGGTTTCAACAGCAGGTATCAATTTAGTCAGAAGAGTCAGACATTTTTACCACATTATGAATAGTGTGTGGATCCCTTACAAATATTAGATTTTAGCCATTTCCTTAATCACTCTGCTAGCAGGTCCCTCTGAAAAAAAAATTCACCTCTGACCTGAATCACTTTATATTTATCATATCTTTATGCATTTTGATAGGTGATCACTTTACAAAAATAGGAGGGGAATCACCACAAAATCCTCCCAAAACTGTTCAAAATGTTGAAACACCAGGCAGTGCTTCACAGGGATTTGATATGAGCGTTAGAAGTAGCACAAATCCAAATCAAGCAACTGCTGAAGATGAG
Source organism: Pharyngocirrus eroticus (assembly GCA_033118115.1). NCBI lineage: Eukaryota > Metazoa > Annelida > Polychaeta > Saccocirridae > Pharyngocirrus > Pharyngocirrus eroticus. The sequence continues at coordinate 11,139 of JAVSBT010097102.1, forward strand.
AGAAAAATTCAAGATATACTAGCCAACCCAGAAATAAAAGAAATTCTTTTGGATCCTAGAATCCAAAGACTAATAGAGGTGCTTAGGACTAACCCAGACAAGGCACAACTGTGAGTATTTGATGCATTGTAATTTGTACAATCTTTCATGAGCTTACCATAAAGAATTATGTAAAAAAAAAAAGGCCAAAACGAGAAGCAGCCTTTTGATTTTTTGTTTTAATTATCAAAATTTAGTGATTTCCTTATACAAAGTATTAGTAGAGGAGCATGCAAAATGATACAGTCTTGCATTTATTTATTGGAATCTATCCATGATATATCTAGAATTTAAAAAGCGTGTGTCTATCTAGTAACTATTGTCAGTCATTTAGAAGATTTGCATTATAGGCCCATGATAACATTATGTATATTGATAGTACACAATATTATCATAATATATCAATAATTTAGAAAAAGGACATTCAACAATACTTGATTTTTTTTTTGTTACTATTTTGCAGCGCTTTTAAAGCAGCCGATCCTGAAATGAGAGTGAAAATTTCTAAACTAATAGACGCTGGCCTTCTTCAAACACAACAATGACAATGGTTTTAAAGCATTGTTCAATTGGGGGGTTTCCACAATGTAGTCAGCAGCTATATTTATTAAAGATGATAATTTCTGATAAGAATTATTTTTGCAATATAATTATCACTGGATTTCTTGTGGTAGAAATGTACAGTAGTAGGATGCCAAAACATTAAAACTTCTCACTTGGGTAAATTATAAAATATCCTTTTGAAAATGGAAAGTGCAATGTTTGATAGTACATGTAAATGTTTATATAAATGGACAGTGAATAAGCATTTGCAAACAATGATTCAGGATATTGAAATATAATAATTTTGGTTCAATTTTGTTTATTTTCAAATTATTTGTAGTAGACAGTTTTCCTAGAAAATAATTCTGTCATATATTGTGGGGGTGTTATTTATTTATCAATTGATATATTTATATTTTTTTATCTTTCAATTTTTTTCTAAAATTTCGGGGGAGGGGGCGCTGTTGATACATTGTGTAACAGTTGTAATTTATATCACATTTTTTTGTATCAAAATCATAAAATGAAATAAAAAATATTTGAGATTTTGTAAATCAATACTTTCAGTGAATTTTATGAGATTTATTCTCCTTTCAGAGAAAAAAATGTATTCTCTCCTGTTTGCATTGGCAACATTTTTCATAACTTTGTTTATATATTTTTTAACTGGTCTTCACAGTTCTTATTTTGAGAGAAAAAATATATAACACAAAGGCTATATGGAAAGCTGGTATGTTTATTATAACAATATGTACATTAAGATACACATTAATTTTTCAAGAACATATATATACATGTATATCTGTTCTAAAATAATTCAATTCAATTCAAACTTTATTTCAGACTCAACTGCTAATGCAGAGTTCCATATAAAAGATACAAAATGTGTTCCTTTACAATTATAATTATGGTCATAAATTATTACAAAGTAAAAAGTAACAACCTGATTTAGGTCATTAATAATTTATAACATGCTTTTATATTGGTCATTTAGCAACGATAGATAAAATCAGATTGATTATTTGATAATAAGCCATTGAACTGAATTTGCATGTCCTTCAATATCTGAGACTACATGCATTTTGAATTTCCAGCAAGGTGTAGGTAATAAATGCAAACTATTATTACATTGTTGTAGAGGTGAGCAAGGGCATGGGATCGTGCCCGAAAGCTACTCTTGTTTTGTAACTATTTGATGTATAGAAAATTTGTTAAACATTTATTTATAAAATATTATATCTACCCTTATGTGACATAAACAAAATCCATTCTTTTATTCCTACTTGAATGAATAGTATGTATATGATTCAAAGATAAGCAATATTTTTTCAAGAATCCTTATTGAATCAACAGAATGCCTTCAGTTGTATTATTGTAGTTGTAAATTCTTTTGAACTAGGTTTAAAAGACTCAAGCAGCTGTATTTGTGTCAGTTCTTGGAATCAAAAACCAACACAAAAGGACTATGGTCAAAGCAATAACAGCCAATCCTAAAAGAGAACAAAAAAGAGCAGATCTTCCTTGAGACTTGGCTTGTTTGAAATTCCCATTTCTGTAAGCTTCTCGTGAGTTTACTGAAAAATAATTAACAAAATTGATTTGATTAATTTATAATTAAAACTTTCAATAAATTATATACTCTCACAGTACAATATGTAGTCAGGATGGCCGAGTGGTCTAAGGCGCTGCGTTCAGGTCGCAGTCTGGTTCTCCAGGCGTGGGTTCGAATCCCACTTCTGACAAATATTTTTTGCAAATGCTTTTAGTTGCAAATGTTCACCTGTTCATAAAAATGATTTACACAATGCTGGATTAAAAATATAATTTTCATGAATAGCAGACTAGAAAGTAAAATGCACTGAATTTTAAAGGAAAATAGATGAAGACAAATCATACATGTATATATAGTATGATATATCTATTAACCTCAGATGTGCAATGGATATAGATTAGAACTTTAATATGAGAATAATGTAGGTCAAATGATTCAGTATTAAGAACACAACTCACTTGAAAATTTCAGGGCAACCAAACCCACCAAAAAATTCAAGCAGCAAGCAAGAATAGAAAGCTCCATGTAGTCATTAGGTTTTTCACCAACATAGACAGTTGGTTCTCCTTGGTGTAAATGTTCTTGGGATGTAAAATGGTGGCCACAGTCACTTTCTTGGTTTGTATGTGTGAGAGAATGGTCATAAGTAATGGATTCAGAGGCAGTTGTGTAGGAGATTCTGGCCGGAGATGTGTCTGTATCTGGGTATTTTTCGGAACTATTTGATGGCCCATAATTAACTTGACTTTGTCCACTTTCACCAGGAACCACATCTATGATTGTGACACAAGCCTCCTTTACTTCGTAACCAGATGCCATCTTTACCTGGAAAAATGATTCTCACTGTAAACAATATAGCAATAAGCAATGAGATGCATAACACCACTACTTTTATGCAAAACAAGCAATTCAATGTTGTCATTTCTTTCTTGTCCCATACATCTTTTTGATGATGTATTTTTAGAATTATTTTTAACTTATTTTTCATGCTTCTCTTATCTTTCAATTTAAAAATCAATAGTGTAGTTAGGACATTTTCAATTAGCCTTTTTTAAATCACCTCATTTCATGTCATTTAGAATTAATCCTATTCTTGATTTTGGATACTACATGTATAACCAATCTTTCCATAAGAAGGGAGATTTGCAGTAACACATTACATGTACTTTACATTACAATTACATAGAAGTCATCAGAATACACAGATTGGAAATTGAAAAAAGCCCATTAAATTTGAAGTTTATTCAATTTCTTTTTTAAAGTAAACACATGCTGTGATTTATTACCAGAAGCTTCTTTGAAGCTTGTATTAAACATGATTTAGTAGAAATATGATTACAATTTCATACAAAAATTGTATTTTTATGAAACTATTTGAGCATTTGAATAACAATTCTAATGTCTACTGTTCATTTGTTTTGTGTATAGTTGCAAAAAGCTCTAGGTTATAATAGTACCAACCTAAGCCAAGTCAAATATAACACCTCTAAATCCCTTAGGAAATAAAAAATCTTTACGATTAAAGAGTTACTTCACAACTCGTAAATCAAACTTATTCAAGATTAGTATTGAAAGATAGATCTCACCAAAAAATTGAGTGAAACTGCCAATGTTCCTTTAAATTGTTCTGAAAATTGTATTCCAACAATGTTTTGCCTGCACAACAAAAGGCTATAATATATGAATGTAGAAACTGGTTCTTTTTAGTTCATCTGTGAAAGAGAAGGGAGAGTGCAAACAGGAAAATGCAAATAAAACACACACTCTACGGGGCATAGGGTATACTTTACATAAATGATCAGACTTTTGAGTAAGTTTATTGTAACTTGTATAGGCCTACAAATATATGGAAATAGACAAATGTTTGTTCAGCATTTTCACCAATATTTGCAATCAGTTTAACCACCTTGACCTTGTATGGCGAGAAATTTTCAAAATAAAAGAGTATAGAGAAAGTATAAGACAAAAAGGAAAACATTTCGTTATACTTGAAAATATTTTTAAAAGGTAAAACATTCCTATACCATAGGGATTTAATTTTGTGAAATAATGAAAGAACCCCATAGAGAGGTTTTACAACGATGTCTGGATAAAACATAGGCCTGTAGGAAAGCTAGTTAGAACTTGTGGTACTCTCCAGAGGGCAAATGACATCCTTTGAAATGCAAATGAAACTTTCCTAAAACAAAGGTACTTTGTATGTATGTATGTATGTATGTACATAATATGAATATATATTGGTTGATTAAAGGCAGGCATTATACATTCAAACCCGTTATATAGTTAAGCTATCTGTCTGATACCCGAACCTTTCACCCCCCTCCTTTTCGAGAATACGGGCATTGGACTCTTCATGCGGTCGAGTCTACTTTTAAGAAAATCTATTAGATCCATGTGCTCAGCAGTCAGCACGCTCCGAAACTTCATCAACGTTTATAACAATAATTATCCATTCTCAAAGTAACATTCAAAATAGAATAAAATATAGATATCTA
>JAVSBT010097213.1:0-15764 GCA_033118115.1 Pharyngocirrus eroticus
ACAAGGAATAAGGATATTGAATACAGACAAAATTCTAGATTTCTCCCTTTTTGCTTTTAAAGTTATTTCTATTTTTCACCATAAATTGATTGTAGTAACTGATTCCATTGTCATCTATTCTATACTAAATATTTTTTTTATACTTTTCATTTAAGTGTCACTACTCTGCTCATTTTAAATTGATGCATTGTATGAGCAGATACACTATTGTGTATTCTCTTCTGTTTGTGTGAGACCATTAACACCTATTGTTTTTGCTTGTCCTTTATTGTACATCATTACATGTATTCTTTACACTTTCACACATTGTGTAAACAAACTTCTATAGTATAGTAATCCCCAACTTCCAGTGTTAACTTCAGTTAATGTCTGAAGATGGGAGTGAATTTAACGAAAATTAGCTCATAAAATGAAACTTGCATTATTCAGACTTAGTTTTATATCAATTGGATTAAAATTGTCAGATGGTGCAGGATTTCATGGACTGTTAGACTTTTATTTCTAAATCTACAAAATGAAAAATTTCCCTATTTTCATAGCAAAGCAGACATTGTTTTTTTTCAATTATTGTGTGTGCAAGTCAAGTAAAAACTTCAATGATATTTCAATATTTATTTTAATTGTCTGTGAATGTTATTATGGTATTAGATATATTTTTATAACACATAATGTTTTTTTCAATATTGCAGCAAAAGATAAGCATTATTTCTTTTATTTCTTGCAGGTTCCAAAAGGCCATCTGATGAAAAATAACATGGATTTAGGAGGTCTGCAGCAAACTGGTTCCTCCTTAGTAGGTCGTAGCATGCCTTTAGAAACAGGCTACCCTGAAAGTGACCCTTCCCACTATCCTTCAGGAATGGATGCAAATATGAACATTACAAATCATGTCAAACAAGAGTCTGGATTGGGACTGACACAAGGATTGAAGAACTGTTTTTTACCCGCAGACAGCATGTATTCAAATTCTCTTAGAACTTCATGGAATGGACGTCAAATGTTTAGTCCAAACTCCAGTCTTCCAGAAGATGTCAGTGCACAAACTAACACAGGATTCACACGTCCCATAGGCCATACTGGTTGGAATGATGTGGCAAGATCTCAACCCTTGGGTCTACAACAATACTCTACTCCACCCTCAGCCCATGCAAGACATCTAGGTCACAACGCCCCATACTCATGGCAGAATGGCAGCACAAATACATCATCTCATTTTGGCTACGGAATGCACCCCATGCAAGGTATTTTGAGTTTCATTGATCAGAATATTTAGAAAAATAGTATATTCTCACTTAGAAAATTTGTGCATGAAATTGTTTATTAATTGGGTCTCAAGTTATACTTTTGTATTGTGACATTGAATTTAAAATCAAAGTGCTTGATTACGCTATCCTAATATTTTTGATCCTTTAAGCAAAAGCACAATTGCAATGGATTCTTATTTCATGATTTTGAGTAACCTGACCACATTTATTGTAAAGTCAAATCAATAATAATTTGCATTTCATAAACAATACTTGGAATTTACATAGAAGAACCATTTTGTTTAACTGTAATCCCTTATGGAAACAAAACAATGTTGACACCTTGTATTGCAAGTAGGTGTTGGAATTGGTAGAATTATTGTTTATTTGGTTTCAAATTGAAATAGTAAACAGCACACTTGAAGCAGCCATTGACCTTTTAGTTTTAGAACGATGTTGACATTGCTACCACAGTGAAAATAAAAATAAATTATAAACTTTGAATGATTAAAAGAGAAAACAAATTGTGAATAATGAATGAAAACAAATTACATTTATTCTACATTTTCGCACAAGCAACACTGCAATGAATCATTGCAGTGTTGAATGATTAATTGCACAATATTTGACCTTTTTTCCAAACAAATTCTAGACACATAAAGTAAAGATCAACAGGGAAAATGGTCTTTTTTATGTTTTTTAAAAAAAAATTATTTGTTTTATATTTTGAAGAGATTTGTTGATTTTTTTATAGAATAAATTCAGCTATTGTTATCTTCAATGTTATGATATAGTCCCATCTGAAGATTAACACTGTACTTACAAATATATAAGAATATATGTTTATGTAATATATTGAAGTTTAGAAATAATTTTAGCAATTCCTTTTTTTTTGTAGGGGCCTATCGTCCACAAACAGAAGGAGGATCAGTGATGTATCCATATTCCACACCATACTCAGGAGCTCAAAATGGCTTTGTTCATGATGAAAATAAACCCAATAATGCTTCTCCCACTTTGCAAGAATTAGATGCAGAAAGAACAATTAGGAGAGCCAGAAGAAATAGGACCTGCTTTTCAAAACATCAGGTAGGGGGGCACTTTATTTAGTCTATTTGTTTTGAATGCCAAGGCAGGCAATATTTATTCATTGTTTATACCTTTACTGTCTTTAGGTTAAGCCGGTGCAGGATATTAGAAAAAAGTATGTGGTTGCTATGTTTATTTTAGGAAGTGGTTTAATTTTCTTTAGATTTGGAGACATTCTCACTTTATGTTGTAAATTCAACTTTGAATAATTATGAAAATCCAAACATTAACAGGATACTTGAAGTTAGTTGGAATTTGAAGCGCAAAATATATATTTCTGCTATTTACCTGTATATCTATCAATTGATTTTTCATTACAAAAAAACTTGAATATTTATAAGATAGATCTAGAAAAATGTCCGAAAAAAGGCGAAAAGATTTCAAACAAAATAACAAACTCTGTGGCTAGTATTATCGTGTGAACATTTATATAATTATATTCCATGTTTGTTGAAAACAATAAATTGTTATCTTCATCACATGATATAATTTTAATTTATGTTTAGGATTAAGATTTGTTTGGAGATATTTTATTTGCTCAAACCTTAAACGTTGATACTTCAATCCTTTGAAATAAACAATGACAGGGTTCACACTACTATGGTTTAGAGTGAGCCGAACCAGTTTTGGTTATTATTACTATCTTTATATTTAAAATCCAAGGATTATTAGAAACAAAATAACATATTATTATCATTAAGTATTTACAAGCAAATATTAATTCCATTATGTAGACATGTAAATAAATGGAACTCATAAAACTTAGAATTCAATGAATAATCAAGAGGATACCCCCCCCCCCCCTCTCAAACATACAGTCACACATAAAATAACCCCCAAGGACTTTGATATGAAATTTAATCAAATTCTATAGATTCAAGTATTGAAAATGATGTAAGCAGTTATTATACAAATACTCCAAAGGTCATTCTAATGATGAAATATGTTATACACTTATAGAATACTTTTAAATATTGTTCTAGACGTACTAACAATGAGTGTTTTATAATCTTTTTAAGTGCCATATAGTTTTCTTTTCTGTATTTTTCAAATGTATATTTTAGTTCTTTATAGTTGTTACTTCTTTTGCCCCTGTCTGTGATATTTTAAACTGTGATATTTTAAACTGTGATATTTTAAACTGTGATATTTTAAACTGTGATATTTTAAACTGTGATATTTTTTACTGATAAACCTGCAGATTAATATTCAATTTTATAATTTTTCAACATTAATATGTATACACATCTTTTTGCTGTGATATATGTCTGTGATATAACACCCATTTTATCAAAGTTTATTTATACAACATTTTTTTTACATTGAGAATTCTAAACATTTGACTGTTTCTATAAACCATTTTTCAATGGGCTACATAATATAATGTTTAATAATAAAATTTATTACATATACATCAACATTAGCTGTGATAATTTACATTTTATTTCTTTTTTAAGAAATTTCTATCTCTATAAAAAAACCTCTTTACTGTGATATGTTAATGTCTGTGATAAAAATTCAATTGTTGATTTTGATAAAATCCTATTTTTACCTATTTTAATTCTGTGATATAGTTTTTTCTGTGATAAAAAAGATAAGACCATGTTTTACAAAAAGTGTATTTATACCTATTTAAAGCTGTGATATAACTCTTTCTGTGAAATTCTATTTTTACACATTTTAATTCTGTGATAAAAAAATAAGATCATACATGTTTTAGAAAAAAGTATACTTTTACACACTTAAAGCTGTGATATAACTCTTTCTACGAAATTCTATTTTTACTTCTAATTCTGTGATATTGTTTTATCTGTGATAAGAAAATGATAAGAAGTTTTTAAATATAGTATATTTTTACCTATGAGCTGTGATATAGCTATGTCTGTGATAGTAGTGTTTTAGATAATGTGCATTCTACATAAGTGACAATTCTTTCCTTTTTTATTTGATTTACTCCTATTTTTCTCGTTTACATTTTTCTGTTGTGGTATACATGTTCTTGTCTGTGATAATTAATTTCTGTGATATTTTTATTTTGTTGGGAAGAAATTTTATGTGTTATTTTTCAAATGTTATTCTTATTTTCGATTATTCATGTGTACATGTACAATTTTACGTTGCCTATATGAAATTAGCTTGAGTAGAATTATATTTTCATTTATGGTTTATTTATTCTTTTATAATAACAAATGAATAATACATGCATATTTAATTCATGCTTCTTTTTCTTAATTATTTCACGAGTAAGGCTAATCTCAATTAGGCAATGATAAAAGTTGTACATAAATACACAGAAACTTATATGACTATATTGGGCTTATGAGGATTATACAAACAATAGGCTAACCCCTCCTGTATTATTTTCTATTTACAGTTGGAGAAATTAGAAGATGTATTCAGACAGCATAGATACCCAGATGTATACAGAAGAGAAGAAATTGCTTCTGAGTTGGACCTCAAAGAAGAAGTTGTCAGAGTAAGTCAACATGTTTGATTCCTCATGTTTTAATGTAAAACCTATTTTACATATTCATAGAATTAACAGAAATAATTGTTGGTCAATTTGAGAAATCAATGTAATTCTGTGTGTTGTTTGGATAATGATTTAAGCACAGAACAGAAGCTATATATTCTCCAAGATACACTTTTCTTATTCTTAGAATGATAAATCATTGTCAACCATTTTTCTTTTCACAGGTTTGGTTTAAAAACAGACGTGCCAAATTGAAGAGAGACTCTAAAGATTTGAAAGGGATGTCAACTCCACCTAGTGAATCTTCTATGCCAAGTCCTACAAAAACATCACCAAGTCCATTTCCTGTAGCCATGTACCCTACTTCATTTCCAAATGGAGCATCATACCCATCCTTTGGAATTAAACCAGAAACCAGTCAATCTTACTACCCACCACCACCAGCCCCTTATGGTTTCCAGTCTTCTCTGACACAAGAAGCTGTATCTGCACATACCACCATGACTTCTCATAGACTTTCATTAGCGACTGAAAATGGACATCCAGAAATGAGAATTACAGATTCCTTAAACAAACATGATGACTATACTGGAAATCTTAAAAGAGAACATTCAGCCACACCAGATCACCTCGAAAATAGAAGTGATAGCAAAGTTAGTGACAGCAGTGAAAATTAGTTTTTGTCAAGGAGCATGCTATAAAAAAGATTTAATATAAAATACTTTATAAAAGAAAAAAAATCAACAAAAATAAAGCCACTTTTTTTGTACAGTGATTATTGAAAGCACAGTTTTGATAGTGTGGTAACTGTTGTGTATAAGGATTTTGTAACTAATATTGAACATCGGGGATTTGTGTATTACTGCGAGATTTTGTTAAATACTTATTACTTACCATGAGGTATTAAATCTTTAATTTGATAGGTCTTTTTTAATGCAATATTGTTTTTGCTACACAAATATAATCAAATTAATGACATGTTTTGTTCAATAGAAATTATACTGATGCAACATATTTATTGGATAATGAATTAATATTAATTTCATTATCTTGACAATTTTTAGGTAATTTATATCAACACAGTGCCATTCCTTGTCAAAGTGATACACAATTATGCCAATTCAAATTTGATATCTATTACAATGATATATATGAAATATAAACTTTTGATTTGAAATGTTAACCTTAATTTATATACAGTTTTTACCAATGATATTGTAATACTGGTCAATTCAATTCAATAATGAAATTAATGTTTGATTCAGACAAGGAATAAATGAATAAGTAAAGTTTGAAATTTAATAAAAAACAACTATTGTTGATATTTGAATTCACTGTAACAACGTATCACAGACCTGTTGGGATAATTATTTATTGGTTTTGGCACTACAATACATGTAGTGCTAGTCATGAAACCAAAGTTGTATAATTTTTGTATGTTTATTTCATATACTATATAAGGATGTACTTTACATGTACTGAAATCTGCACCTTTTTATAATAAAAAGACTCGATAAACAAATTGATTGTTTCATTTAATTTTATATCTTTTACATATATTCAGGTTTATTTTCCACTATATTGCATTTTGCTATGAGCATTGTTCAAAATGCAGCATGTTACAAACAAAACAAACCATTACATTCATGAAAAAAATGTCCACAAAAGATTTTTAGAAGCCACAATATGTCATTATTTAACAGATAGAAGTATGAAATATCAAATGAAAGGATTTCTTTTAAGATGTAATGAAATTATTGCAGAAAATATCAAATACAAGGTATAATTTTTTTAATGAAAAAGATCCTTCCAATATGGTTCAAATATAAAAGGGTGAGCTTTGGATGGACATTTCAATAAAAAGTCATATAGCAACAGTATATTATATCCTCAAAGTGGTCATTTAGTCAATTACCATTATGGGGACTGAATTTGACTGTATGCTGCATGGCCCACCTATTTTATATAATGCTATCAATGCAGTCACTGACTAAGTGTAACATTGATTGAATGTCTTTACAAGGGGGAAACGTTTGAATGTATAGCATGACATAATTGGATACAGATTAGAAATTAATATAAATCATAAGACGATAAGCTTCTTACATATTTACGACTTAAATACCTTAAAGGCTCAGAGAATTGGAAAATAAGGACGTAGAAAAAATGTAAAAATGCCAAAGTGGAGATTATTTCAATTCCTAATGAGTTTTTATTTAGAGTATAATAAAATTTGTGTCATTCAAGAAATTGTTTTTGTGGCAAATTGACAAAATTGTAAGATGACAAATAAGACATGTAAAACATGTTAGTGGAGTGGTTTAACCAATCGAATAAATAAGTCCTGAATTGCAGAATTTCAAATATTTTACATATTATTCATCATCAGGGTGGTTTAGTTGAATGAAAGCTTACAGAAATGTAAAGATCCTTACACAACGCTGGGGGAAATTTACTTGTATCAGTAAACTTGATACAATAATTATTGAGAGGTTTTTAAACAGGGAATACAATCTGAGATTAAACCAAACCTATTATGGGTGCTTTCGAGTCTAAATTAAGGGTGATATGTTATACCAGCAATGTACTTGTAAATGATTAACAGACTGGTCCCAACAATCTTTGATCACATCACAACATTTGATGATAAATTATTTAGTCTACTCAGACTTAACATAAGAGGAGAATAATGTAAGAAATATTCATTTTATACACATTCCTGACTCTATGTTGTTCATATCCAAAACCTAGTTAATCTATCAACAATAAGAATTTGTTGTATTTCAGAAGAATATATTAACAGATCTATTCTACATTGTATTTCATATTTCAATCCTGCCATCTAGTGGGAAACTGATGCAAAGGCCCTGCAATGACATCAGACATATTTGTATTTTTAAATACTTGTACTATGTTTTAGTACATGTTTTTGTTTACTAGTGATTAGACATAAGTGTATTATGGCAAAACATGGGGAAAAAGTACCATCAGAAATGACGGAAAAAGATCCTGCAAAAATATATGATAAGGTCATGAGGCTTCTATCTGAAAGTAAGAAAGATGTTTTCAAGGAACATTTTGAAAATAAGATTGGAATTGGTGGTGCTTCTGTTGTAGATGATAGTGGTGGTACAGTTCAAAAGGAAGGGATTGTGAAGTTTGAAGGGAAAGAAAGTAAGTGTGACATTTTATCGTTATAATGATGAAAAAAATAGATAATTATATATTTTCAAGGTTTGTTTAGTGTTTGTTTTATCATTTGGGCGTGATTTGACTTTTGAAAAGGCAAAGTGTGAAAAAGGGCTCCTACTTAATTTATGACGATACACTGTACTTAAATTCTTTCATTTATCTTTATAATGTTGAAGCATTCAAGCTCAAAGTCCTTAGCTTCTCATAAATCACATGTTAACTTTTATGATGATTATCAACACAGTATCTACAAATTTGAACCCATATAAGGAATGTTAAAAACAGAACACAAGTACTATTGGTATCTTGTTAACAAAGTATTTTTTAAAGCATTATTTGGAATGTTCTGTAGTAAAAACAGTACATACCCCTTCCTTGAACCTTCCATTACTACATATATAATTATGTGTGTTTACAGATGAAGAAGGTTTCAAACTTCCCAAATAAAACGAACAGGGATTCTGATAGTTTTGTTGCCATTAGAAAAGAACATGTATTAGGTTGTCACACTGCGGCTGTGGTTAGACACCCCTTTTGCAATTGATTTGAATTAATTTAAATCCCTTTTTTCGAAAATAAAATGTGTCTTGAAGCAAATTCAAATCAAATAGAAAAGTCATATCAATTCAGAGTCTTTGACTTGAAAAATGCTATATGAATATGATATCCAGTCTATTTGACAAAAAAAAACACACAAAAAGATGAGTTGATATGATTTCTGAGTATCTCACCTTGCCTTACTAAATTTCTTTTATTTTTGTACAATTGAAAAATAAGTACCCCAGATAGATGGTGTTGAAAATCCAAATGATCTGTTTGGAAGAATGGTAGATGTGATAAAAGGATTACAAAAGAATACTTCTGTAGAGACCTTGAAAAAATACTTTGAGGAGAATGGAGGAACAGTTGCAGCTATTGTAAGAACTAGACAACAACACATCATTTTATTTAAACAGAAAGAAGGTAGGTGGTAGTGTTTTCTCATATGATATGCATTAATTATGTTTAATCCTAATATAAAATAAAGTTGCAGTGTACAGACATTCATATTGTGGTCAAGAAGTGACTCTACTTGTTACATTCTTTAAAGACAGTTTATTAAAACAAGGACTGAAATGTCTTCAAAAATATTACATCAATGAAAAAAATCCAGGTTTATTCTCATTTGATTGAAAATACTATGTGTTCCTGGTGCTTTTTTTTTACCAGATGCTCAGATGGTCCTGTGCAGGGGTCTTCCTCAACTTGACAACAAAAATATAGTTGTCAAAGCAGTTCCACTCCCTAGATTTGTACAAGCCAATTGGCTTTCTGGGGAGAGAATTGAATGCCAGGCTCTTGAACTTCTCTTCAGTAGTAAAGAGCATAGTGGAGGCGGTCCAATAAAACAGTTGATGATTAATTTGTGTAAAGGAATTGCTTTTATAGCTTTTGAAGATGACAAAGGTACTGTAGACAGATATTGCTATGACTTGTTAAGATAATATTTTGTGAAAATGCAACATAAATATAATCAAATGAAACCTTTGCTGACATGAATACTTTCTATGATTTTATTTTAGAATTCATGCTAATATTTTTTCTATTGCAGTTGCAGACACAGTTCTCGGCAAAAATGAAACCAAACTTGATGAAACAAAGCTTTTATTAAAAGCTTATGTCCCTGAGACAGTAGTTTTTATGCCATTAGACAATGGATATATTACCTTCATTAAAAACAAAATGGCTAATGAAATGAAAATCATTAAAAAGTCCCAAGAAGTTAAGATAGAAACAGTGTCCGATACTGACAGCTGTGGATTTCAAATAGTTGGAGAGGTCAAGGCTGTTTGTGAAGTTCATAAAAAAGTACAAAACATGTGTAAAAGAATCTTAAAGGCAAGATATGACATTGATTCAGAAGGTTTTTCTAAATACCTATCCACTCCTCAAGGACAAAGCTTTATTGGGCTTCAACAAACAAAAAATCTTGTCTTTATAAAACTAGAACCTAGAACACTAGCCTCTGTTCTGACTCATGACTGTGAAGTGTCCCTAGTTTGTGGTGAAGTAATAGATTTCCAAGTTAATGCTGTGATAAATCCAGTGAATGATGAGTTTAAACCGACCCATGAACATATGGAAGGGATTCTGGAAAAAGGTATTAAGAAATATGATTGACTTACAGATAAACGGGCCAATGAAATGTATCGTATACCGCGTAGTAAATGTCTATGTTTAGACACACCTTTGCAAATTATTTAAATTTGATTTTAAATTCAAAACAAAAAAAAAAAGGAATTTCAATCCAGAATAATTAAAAATGGGGTCTAAATAGATTCAAATTGATTCGAAAAATGTGTGTTTAACCACAGTATAAATTGTCCACCCCAACCTATTGTCCTTAGATTTTTCTTCTTTATCCTATATTCTAGAAGCAGATATTCTGAAAGTACTAGAGCACACACATGAGTGTGAAAAATCTGTGAAGACTCTAAGGACATCTGGTGGGAGTTTACCATGTATATCCATGATACATGTTGTTTGTGATGGCTCAAAGCAAACCCATATCCAAGCTGTCACCAATGGTTTAGAGGTGGCCAATAGTGAACAAATGGTTTCTGTAGCCATTCCTATTTTCAACAAAGATGGAACAAGGTCTGATGTAGCTTCACTAGAAATAAACGATTTACAATGATGTATATTTTTGATTAACGATATCAAATAAAAGACTATAATTTCAATTATAGTTTTTTTTATGACTGTAACACCTTTTGTTCTTAGAATTTTTCTACAGATAAACTAATTGTTGTCAAATATTTAAAAAATGTTTGGGGCTGTTTTAAGAAAATTAAAGGCTGGTAGATAAACGCTTAATTAGTCTTTTCTTTTCGATTCAATTCAACTGTAGTTGTCTAGAAGAGGGAGCTGTTCACAATATCTTAAAGGCTGTGCAAGATCATTTGAAACAAAATGGTGGAAGCAAACTGCAAAAGATTTACCTCATTGACACATCCAAAGATCCCGACAACATACTCAAAGCCTTTCAAGAATTTTATAGACAAAATGTTCAACCCAATGAAGAAGAAACAAGCTTGGATGAAGACAAAACACCACAAGAGACAGCTGCAACCCCAGAAGGTAAAAGGTCACTTCATCAATCTTAAAGTGCCTACACTTTTACACAAGTTGCTTTAAGAGTTCTGGTATAAAGTACAGGGCAGCGGTATAACATCTTCTCACCCTTGGTGCGAGTACTTTAAAAAGAAA
Source organism: Pharyngocirrus eroticus (assembly GCA_033118115.1). Taxonomy (NCBI): domain Eukaryota; kingdom Metazoa; phylum Annelida; class Polychaeta; family Saccocirridae; genus Pharyngocirrus; species Pharyngocirrus eroticus. Next base: position 11,248 of record JAVSBT010097213.1, read on the forward strand.
TTTATATTTCCTCTATGAAAGTTAAGTCCTAGTATTATTGTATTCAGCATTTTGTTTCTTTTTTATATTTGTAGAGGCAATATGAATGTGATTGTTTCGTGGCAATTAATGTTGTATAGAAAATATCAAATGTTGATAGAATATTGTTCCTATTAAAACTATGTCTTTATTGTTTTCTGGTAGAAGAAGATCCATATATTAAAGACTTTTTCAACATTTTAATTTCAGTCAGTTGCAATGAAACTCATGTGGGTGAAATGCCTGAACCAGCTTTATTGGAAGCAAATATTGCAGGGGTGAAGGTTCAGCTTGTTGAAGGTGATATTACTGAAGAAGACACTGATGCTATTGTGAACAGCACTAACGCAGGATTGAATCTTATAAGTGGTAAGTTGAGAAAATCCATGAGTTTTTTTATTAGTTTCCTTGTAAATCTGAACGTTAATTACTTTCACTGATCAGATATTGTATTGCATAAAAGTACAAAAAGTTTCCTTTGAAATATTCAAGGTGCTTTGTCAAAAGCAATCATCGAAAAAGGTGGACAATCCATTCAAGAAGAATGTAGTCACTTTGGGGAAAGTAAGTAGAGAAATATCTCCTTTTATTCTACCATTTTCTATTTGAAGAAGTAAAACGTTATGACAAAAGAAATGAGCATATGACTTATAAATATCAGAGTGATGATATATTTTATTTCCTTTTAGATCTTCCAATCAATGGCATATTTGTTTCAAAAGCAGGCAATTTGAAAACAAAGAAGATCTTTCATTTGGTCTTGAGACGCAATGGAAACAGAAATGATAGGGCAAAGGCTGTTCAGAATGTATTAGAGAAAGCGCAAACAGCAAAAATTGAAACCCTGTCAATCCCTGCCATTGGCACAGGTATGTCTTTGTGTTTTATATATATTGAGATCTGTTTCACCCAGGGTGTGTACATATTTATATTTTCCATTTGGAATTCCATTTTTCTCCCTCGAAAATAAACCATATGTACATTACTACATGATATAAAAGAGCACTTCACTTCTTTCAGTTGTTTCTACACCAAAGAGCAAGTGATGTCAAAATTAAAACACCTTCTATTCTACAGTTAAAGTTGATAAATGATGATATTTTTGTATACTGTTTTTCAGGTGTGTTGCAAATTGATCCTGCCACAATGGCAGACGTAATGATCGATGAAATTGAAAAGTATTGTGAAAAATTCATAAGATTGCACTTAATAAGAATAGTGCTCTATGAACCCAATATGATGGACATATTTTGTACAGCTTTGGAAAAAGCCACTAACCGAAAGCCTGCAAGAAAATCCATACTAAGTAAGTTTTCTCTTAAACATTAGGTACACTGATGGAATAAAATAATTCTTGCCAAAAAGACAGTTCTTGGAATAGTGTATAAACTGTACACCATCAATACATTGTTAGATAAGATTTTGTTGGTTCCAAGATGTTTAATAAATGATTCAACATTGAAACGATATTTCGAGGAAGATTTCATGTGACCAAGTCCTCTAGGAGAGGTCAAAAGGTCATGAGGTTGGACATTTTCTTCTAACTTTTCTTCTAATGTTGAATCATTTATCTTATCATCTAAACATTGCTTGAGTAGAAAAATGAAATGTTGTCTGAAGGGTATCAAGAATGATTTTGGTATATTGCAAAGTATCAGACTACCACATATGCAGCAGTTGAATTGTCCCAAATGTATATGTTTCTATATAGATTTCTATATAAGATTCATAGAGGGTCATTTACAAATATCTCTTTATATATAAGCTTAGACCTGACATGATGAACATTTACAACCTCTCTTTTTGTAGGCTTTTTTTCATCTCAACCGATCTCAGTAGATGTTCCAAAATTAAAGAGAAAATCCACAGAAAGAAAAGGCACCATAAACATATATGGCTTATCCTTGAAGGATATTCAAGAAGTTGAAAGAAAACTTGATGAACACTCTGGTGAAATTCCAGATTCTGTAAGTGTTTACATATTTAAAAACTAGAAACATAAATCTTGGAAATAAGTCAAGACCAATGTAATATTCCTTCTATCAAATGTCTTAGATAAGATATCATTCCTTGCAGTCATTATTGACAAAATGTAAACAACAAATGTTTGCTAAAGTACATTACATACTTGTCCTTACAGTCCATACTCCAAATGTCTGTGACCTGGTCTCTCATACCAGAATTCCCATTCACTTCAATGCTATTTGATATTGTGGTTAGGACATTTGGAGTATGGAGTGCTTATACACCATTATGATATTTATTCAAAAATATTGTTACTTATTCGATAAATTATTAAAATGGTGAGTTTTACAATTGGATTAAATGTATAATGATAAAACATTAAAAAGTTACAATATTTACCCAAGTACAATTATGTAAATAAAATTGAATACCAGTTAATCAGAAGACTTTTTTTGATCATTTTAAGAATGAGATAAAAAGAAAAAAAAGAGGAGGAGCTGATGTCCCAAAATTGCACAGACATTCTTCTTGTCCACAACTTGATGATATTGATGAAGACTATGTGATGATTGAAAAAGTTTTGCCGCACACACCAGACAATGCAGAGTAAATCATGTATAAAAATTGTCGGTTAAATACATAATGTCTCAATGTTTCATGCATGGAACTCTATGGCATCTTTTTTTTATTTTAAGAGACAAGTGTATATCTTTACAACCCTGGGTGTCAACAACACTTACGCCAACTATTGGGTTAAAAGAGTATTGCAGCAACCCTATTCTCAAGTATGTCTCTAGCTTATAAAAGGCAGTTTATTTCAATTAAAGCAACCAAGATTTCCCATAATACATATGATCTTTGTTGTATTTATGGTATGAATGTCCCAAGAGGACCTGTTACTGTTAGTGTTAGTGTAGGGAAAATGTCTACATTCAAAATCCACTGCACTATCTTGTATTTTGAATCTCCATTGTGGACATTTCATCATACCTTTGGACAGTATGAGGAGGAGGAGAAAATCCACTGTCTTATATATACAGACCCCCAACATTCAGAAGCTAGGGGTCAGCCTTGATCATCTAGGGGTCTTGGACCTGCAGGCTTGCCTTGAGTTGATCCCTGCAAAAGAAGAAAATGTACAGAATCTTGTCCATGTTAACAGTAACCTATTATATTAATATAACGCAAGCATTTTCTATTGACTAATTATGTTACAATATCAATATACTAGTTATGATAAGTATGTGCAAGAACAAAAGAAGCCAGGTATCAGTGTTGATATAATAAGCTAGAGCATTACCTCAATGTATGGATAATATATTATCAAAGTGATTATTAATCACAACTAATAATCTTTTAGATCTTGAAATTGTGTTAATGATTATAAAATATACAAATGTCTATCTTATCAATAAAGAATATCTCTCAAACTTTGTGTCCTATTGCTATAGACGATTACCAATGTTGGCCTAAAATTAAGACGACATTAACTATATTCTAGGGTCAATGATAATCAAAATTATCTTTGACCCTAAACAATCACCATTTTAATTCAAAGAAAAGGTATTACCACTACTTGAACTGTCCTTAGTAAATATCTTTTAGAATTCAAACATGGCTTAGAGTTTTAATTGAGGGAGAAGGGGGATATGAGTGATTCTTTGGTAACCTGGGATTCAGCCTTTTGAATTGTTTGGGACTTTTTATATTTTATTGGGATCTGGGATTTACTTATTCTCTGGGGTTGGGATTTGGCATTTTAAATGTCTGGCATTTGGGATTTACCATTTGAATTTCTTGAGATAAAGGATTTTGTAATTTCCTGGACTTGGGAATTCACATTTATGGATTAACTTTCTGGGATTAGGATCAGAAAATGTTGACATTGATTTGCAACCCTCCACAGTTTGTAAAAATTGGATGATTAAATTCAGATAAAAAAACATGTAGATTTGGATTTTGCAACTTGGGTTTTGGATAATTCGCTGGGATTTGGGATTTGATTTTTTAATTCTGGGAACTTGAGATTTTACCCCACCCCCATCCCCTTCTTAATTGTTGTTTATCATTTGGTACACATGAACTCACTCTAGAAATGGGTCAAATGTCACATGACAACAACATTTCTGTTCAATGGTATATATACACAGGAATTTATTGTTTGGTTAAGTGGCTATAAAACCTTAAAAAAGCAATTGCCTTCAAACAAAATATTTCTTCTTATCAGGAAGTAAAAATGCTGAATTTTATTGAGGTCCTGACAACATACATTTAAATATTTGAATTGCATGGACTTTTACTAATACTCTTATACGAGCACTTTTTATGGGTAATATAAACAAGAAAATATACAAGCTGTCTATCTTGTTTGCTAAATTATCATTGGCCTTTGTAGACAATCACCATTTAAATTCAAAGAAATAGTATTACCAATTTACCGATACTTGAACTTTGCTGCTTAATGTAGATAGCACACTAGTCTTTTTGAAACATGTTCATTTGAGGATTAGGATTAAATACTCCTGTTTAAAGCT
>JAVSBT010097435.1:3840-15762 GCA_033118115.1 Pharyngocirrus eroticus
CTCTAACCTATAACATTTAGCAGCCATATTCTGCTTGAGGTTGTGCAATACCTGTGACTTGCTCAAGGTCACTTCTTTATCACGCAATTTGTTGATCAAAGGTTGTAACAAGGTGACTTCACAGAAGGGCCATATTTGCACATGTGACTTTTTTTCATAGGAGTTTTATCATATAGGAGAATGATTTCTGAATCTAATAATACAAAATAAGGTCAATGGAAATGTATGATTTAGACTAGTTAGCCTTTTTTAGGTTGATCTGGTTTGGTGTTTTTTTACCCCTAATATTCAACTATTGATTTCTCATAACTTTTAAGGTCTAGCTATTCAATAGCCCAAGGGTAACATTATGTGTTAGAAATATCATTCATGCTATTGACATAGTACTGGTAAAAAGTTAACACAGGTTGCTTAATGATATGTAAAGACGTGTTTACACTGTAAAATTTGTAGAATTTTTTAAATTAAAAATTGTTAGTGTGAATGCATTTTTAGTTTGTGTACGACTAATGATAATAATACCTCTATTTCTTGAGGGTAAAACGTTTACATGGGACTGTTAACATTATAGTTGCAATCAAGAAATTGGTGAACAGATTGTATTACATTTCACCACCTACAGAGTTATTGAAAATTGTATAAACTACAATTTTGATATAGTTTGAGCAGGCTTCAAGCCAAAAGAAAATTGTGTATAAAATAGGTAACATAATTATTATATATTGATCACAGCAATGTATAATACTAATTTTTATGGCCAAGACAAATATGATTGTGGGGGAGCTTAAAGGTCAGGAACATAAATGATTAATTAATCAATCAGATAATTATTGAAGGTTCCAGATTTTACAATTTATTTGAATCCTATATTATAGCACTTTATCCTTATCATTACAGGTGTAGAAATGGGTACTGATACAGGACAAAAAAAACGCTTATAATGTAGACTGGCTATTTATATCTTACTTTAAAAAATGATGTGATGGGTGTAGCTTTTTACCAGTATTGTATAATATAGGAAGAATTCCATTCTTGTACTTGCTGCACCTGTCTAATAAAAAATGGACAAATCTCAGGGACAGCTGTACAATAAAAACATCAGTCATGTTCCCGGTGGGATCTCTTACCAGGAATAAATCACTAAGATAGCTGTAAAATAAGAACATCAGACATGTTCCCTGTGTGATCACTAAGATATAGCTATAAAATAAGAACATCAGCCATGTTCCCTCTGTTCCTTCCTATTATCAATATGAAAGAAGCAATGCTATGAGACAGCTGTACCATTCAGGGAAGAGTCAGGTTCCCAGACTGTTTTAAGATGAATAAAAAGGACAATCAGATATAACTGTGCCATGTGTAGTCTGGTTCTTTCTTCTACAAGATAGATGCAATGTGCTGATGAATGCCTTGTATAGTTGTTGGACAATTTGGATTTTAAAAGATAATTTTCTATAGAAAGTAGTGTTTTTAGATGTTGTATTGTCAGTGATATTTAGTTGTAAATTAGAGCCAGCACTAGATTTAGAGCTACTAAAATATCACCATTTTGTGTTATCCAACATTAGTGAATAATTGCAACATTGATAAGCAACATATAGGCCCAATTAGATCAAGTTGACTTCATTTTATCACTAAATTTCACTAAGAACACTCAACGTCACCATTTTTGCTAAGAGTGCATTCAGGAGCAAAGATGGGTTTATTCACTTATAATTATATACTTGTAAGCAGTATTCGAGAGAAGCCTGGAATTCATTCATCCTGACTTTTTTTTCATTTTCAAAATGCAATTAGTCAGAAACTGAATTTATGATTATGTCAAATAAATAATTGCCACTTAGCTAAAACTGTAAAAGTAATTAACTGTGGGTTTTCTATAATATAATTCATGGGTTGAAGGGAAAATGTTATGCAGCAAGTTTATGCCATATTCCGTAACAGCGAAAAAATATTATACAACTCTAAGCCTAACGAGAAGATACATGGATAACATGTTGATTATTAACCCCCACAAATGATCTTTTGGCATTGTTTCATGTTTGGGTCTTCTGTCAATGGTTGATTTAGGTACTGGACCAGTAGACTGGACTTTTTTAGCCCAATGTTAAGGTATCATCCAGTCATTTTCTTAACAAGTATGCTATCCTGTCCAACAGCCAAAAGATTCTAAATTGATTGGGTCTGTTTTTCTCTAAAATTTTACATAGGGTATTGGTCTTGCCTTTTCATCTCAAAAAATGTTATTTTCCATCCTTTAAAAATTTCACTGTGGATTTTCTTTTTTAGGTTTTTGATATAATGTTGCATTCATAAACTATACATGTATGACAAAACTACTATGGCCTTGTGGGGCAGATTATAATTCATGAGGTTTGATTTTGATGAAGAGATTCCTAGAAATTAGATTATGATTATAGGGCGCCTTAAGAACACATACTAACTCCTGCGATGGATGTTATGAAGCATTTTATTGCATTCCATTTTGGCTTGAATCAATATCAATGGCTGGGCTGATGTCAGACCATTTTTATCCTTAACAGAATATGCAACACTTTGCTTTGCATGTCTATTAATCTGAAACAAAGCGAGTACATTGAGGTCAACATATCAACTGTTGAATTGATCAGACTAGGGATATATCCCAAGGGAATAGGTAATTATTTCATTATTTTCTTTGTTTTCCAAGAAAAAAATGATCTAGGTTTTTGATGATGCCTTTGCTTGCAATATGGGGTGTTTATGGACAATGATACCTTTTGTTTGCATTTAGATAAAAAAAAAAAAGCCATCCTGGAGCCAATCAGGCCCATCGATCATGCCATGGTTTCTGAGAGCTTTCACTCACCTTACACAGGATGCTAGTTCATAGCTGGTTACTTTCCCAGATTTTTTTCTAGTACCCATTGAATGAGGGAGATTTGGACTAAGTATCTTACCCCAAGGACACAGACACGGGGCAAGTCAGGTGATCAAACCCTCTACCCTCTGGTCTGTAGAAACATGCTTTTTCACTGATCAGGCCACCATGTTTCCTTGCATTTACATACAGACCTTGAGGTTGAGGAGATAGCAATATAGCAGAAGCATTTTTTTAATTGTACTTTTACATTAAACGGTCAAACCTGTTAAGAAGATTTTTTATTGAATACTTTGAAATATTTTGGGCTTCTTGTTATGTCATGTTATGCCAAATGACTAATTTTGAATTTCAAGCTTTGAACCACAAGATAGAAAGGTTTATTGCAGAGCCAGAGGATTGAGTTATGGATATCTACTACCCTGGATTCAATTCTGTAATGTGACTAATCCAGTTTGCCTGTGTTGTGTCTAAATGGACCCCAAGTTCCACCTGAATGTGGCATTACTCATATAGATTCATTAATATCAAAAGGAATAGGTCAGGTTTCTTATGTACGACAGCTTGTAAAGCCTACAAGATCGTTAAATAGGTCAAAGGTTAGCTGCTATACAATAATTGCCAATCAAAGATATCTACACAATTTCCAATGCTAAATCACTACTTTCCATGGGATAATTAATCATTCCTGTTTATTCTACCACAATAAACCTTCCAGCGTTGCTCATTCAAACATCTTTGAATCGCAGTATATGAAGCATTAGGGGTATATATCATCCCTTTTCATCCATTGCTTTTCTTTTCAGTGCAAGGTGTCTCAACATTATCCCCTTATTTGCCAAAGACATTTCAGCATGCATGTTGTGCGGCAACAACGCTGCCAGGGTTAGGGGCTATTGGTATATTAATCGTTTCAAGTACTATTCAAATAGACTTTCATTCTATGATTAACTAATTCCGTAAAGGACGAGATGGCATGATCCATCAAAGCTCATCGTCAGATTAGTCCCTCGATAAGTCAACAGCCCAAGGATTCTTCTTTTTTTCATGATGTGAAGTAACTTATTCTCCACGCAAATGAGGTTGGTTACACGTTAGTATATAACATAAAAGGTGCATGCATGATTCTTGTACATCATGACGTCTTCAAACTACAATTGCTTCGAATTGGAATATGTTTGCAATGTGTGATTCATACAGTAGTATTCAGAATATTAAAAACATGTTTTTTTTAATACTGAAACCCTCTAAAAATATCTTCTTTTTTCATAAAAGGTAAAGAGCATTCTTGGCTTAGTATTAATTTCAATATTTTTTGTCTTCTATGGAAATATGAAAAAATTACATTTTTAAAAATCCCTATGGGAAATTAACATAGGGAATCAGGTCTAATAATGCTTTAATTGCAACTTTGAAGCATTGTTCTGACCAGAATTCCCATGTTAAATTCCCATAGTAGTTTTTTAAATGATTTTTTTCACGTTTCCATTTGAGCAAAAAGATATTAAAATTTAAACCATTTTATGAGATAAAATAAGGGTTGACACCTTTAGTATCAATTAACTCTGTTTTTCATAATCTGAATCCTTGTATTACTTATTTTCCATGTAAATGAAGTAAGTTACACGTTAGTATAGACATAAAAGAGTACATAATTCTTGCACATTATGACGTCTTCAAACCACAATTGCTTCAACTTGAAATACGTTTGCATTGTGTGTGATTCATACAAGTTCACCATTCATCAAAGAGAAGACCAGACCTGTCAGTGTGTAGCTCAGTGCAGAGTTATTCACAAGCAGTGATGAAAAGGAAAAGATTTCACAAAAAAAGGGAAGAAAAGATCTGTGATATGATTGTGTTAATATGTTTATTGCTACAGGGAAGTAAACCCTTTGTACCTTCTTTTCTAAAAGATGGTTATTTTTAGCATTCATGGTGTTTTTTCAAAATGGCATAAGCTTAGCTTTTAAAGCAATGGAAGGCAAGTAGTGAGTGTTGCATTAACAAATCGACAGTCTAGAGCAAAAATGGCCTAAGTCATATTTTGACGTTTTTATAGATAATCTAGAAAAAACGTCAGTATCTTACTAGACATTTTAACCACCTAAAGGGACAATTTCTAAGAAAAATAATATCAGGATGCACAAAAAGTAAAATAAAAGACTGACACTTTCGGGATCCTTTGTTTCTTTACATTTAATGACTTAAGCCACTACACTAAAGTACTCAGAAATCCCTGAAAAAAATAAAATATCATTGTGATATTTAGATAGAAAGGTGGGCCATGATATTGTCAAAATGATGGCAGTCTTAACTATTTTTTGCCAAAAAATGACTAAGCCATTTTTGCTCTAGACTGTCGAAATTCTTTCATCTGATTCATGGGAGAAGATTTTGCTTTAGTTAGTTTGTCAGTTGGATTGTTTTTGATGATAATTATCTAAAGACCCGTATACATTGGTGATCTCTCTTGAAAAGATTTGGCTTTGAAAATCCTAACTTTGCATGACTTGAAGTTAGTTTGTTCACATTGTCAACAAAGTTGCAAAAGTTTAAACTGATGAACACTTGACAATGGTAAAATGTGGCAAGTTAAATTAATTGCTTTATTTAAAATGACTTGTAAGGGGCGATCCATATAATTGTCGTCATTAACCCAAGTGTACAAACCGTACACTTTTTTTCTGACCCCCCTCCCCCCACCCTAAAGTGTACATCAAATGTTGGTTTTGAAATACTGCCAATTGTATTGAATATAATGGAATAGAATTTGATTGTATCTGATATTGTTTTCAGATTTCAAGAAATAAACTATTATTATTAAAAAAAAAAAAAAAAAATTCTTGGGAAAAACTTCAAAATCAAAACTTATTTTAGTGTTTAGACTGTAGACCTATGAAGTGGGCCAAAGAACATTTTATGTAAAGACACTTTCTAGTGCTTACATGTGCTTAAAAGTGAAACTTTATGCGAGCTAGCCTTTATCACAACTGTAGCTTTTAGAAAGCAATTATGAAACAATGATACTGATGTTGAGAAAGATACATTTCCCTGTCTCATTTGTCATTTGCCTTGCATGGTTACCCTGGAGTCTCACTGGGGATAATTTGTTCAAGTGACCTGCCTATCATAATACTTGCAGTCACGCCACTCTCAAGGGATCAAGTCTACAATGGTGATGGTCAAAACACTATAAAGCCTGTTTACACTTAGTCACTTGAAAGTGAATTCAGAACTCCTTGCTCCTTTTTCGCTGTATCAATGTCATAGGCTGACTGTAGTCTAATTTCCATTGAGATAAAATAAAAATGTCATTGATGCTAAAATGTCCATGGACCAACTAGTTAATTTAGAATGGCCTAGACATATTTTTCTATATTTGGTAAAAGATAGTACAAAAGAAATTCTGTACAAGATGTCCTTACTTTATCTGTTTCCTTAGTTATTTATTTCTGATATTTAAATTAAGGAGGGTGACCTTTTCAGCAAACTGGTCTTTCATGGAGCCCTTCATTATACATAATACTGTATATTCTTACTCCTACATTCACATAATAAAATGATAAATTACAAAAATTATACACAAAAGAAGTGATACACAAAAGATTATCTTTTTTTACGTTTCAACACAACATCAGACAATTTTGTTTTTTGAGACATGTCATAATGTAAAAATAGGCTTTCTCTTGAATTCTTTTCCAAATCTCCTCATGGTTTGGTTGCTTGTTATCTGAATATGGCATGTTTTGTGAAAGGTGAACATAAAGGTGTGATAGTTATGTTCTAGGAATTTCCTGGCTTCATCTCTAGTTTCATCTACAGGATTTTTTTTCTTTTCTCTTCATCTTGTCATGTTATGGCTGATCATGTATAGTTTATAAGCTGCAAGGTTTATAGTATCAACAGAGCTAGAACGAATGGAGCTCTGCATGTAGTTTGTATGTAGGAATTGTTTTCAGATTGCAATATTTACAAGCAGTGTCCCATTATGATATAGTCCTGCTGCTTCTATATAGATGCTGTCTATTAGCTGATATACAGATATACACACAATGGGAAAATAATATCTGCCATGGTTTATGTCAGACCTTATGAACTGGGTTGTATGTCGGCCTGAATGGTCAAAGTATGATATAAGGGATAGTCTATTAGAGATACAAAATAGCTTCACAAGAGTTTCATGAGGGGCAAATATCATCTGAAACTAAATATTGACGAGTTGAAAAGCTTCTAAACGTATATTCAGATGTGTATACTTAAAAAATCATGATTCATTTAGTTAGGTTTGCCAAATAATCATAGAAGGTCCTATGAAAGACAATGAAAAAATAGATAAGCAATACATTTCATCTTGTTGGAATTAGTCTTTGCCATTCACCTTATATTAGGGTAGCTTGATCTGTTAACACTGTAATCTTATGTATCTAATTCAGAGTTTTGAAGAATAAAGTTAATTTTTTCCCTTCCGGCTTGTGAATAAAGTACGCTTCTTCACAGGAAATGACAGATGATCAAGTGACAGGGAATTATGGGAAAGTAGCACACTAGCATGAACTTGTGATGAACCATCAGATACTTGATGGACCCTCAAAGCATGTGAGAAAAAAACACAACAGAATATTTACTTTTGTATAAGATTGTAGAGGGGGAGATGGATTCATTGGTACTTGGGAATCACTCTTTTCAATTGTAAATTTGGGACTTGGGATTTACAAATATTTTTTTGGGGGGGATATGGGATTCGGGTTTGGCATTTAAATATCAAGGATTTGGCATTTACCATTTGAATTTCTTGGGATATGGGATTTTGTAATTTCCTGGGACTGGCCGGGATTTCACAATCATTGGATTTGATGATGATATTTAGATAAATCACGAGTAGATTCGGATTTGGCATCATGAAGATTTGGGATTTTGGATAATTTGCTGGGATTTGGGACTAGGATTTTTGATACTTTGGGATCAATGATTTTGGTTTTTATTTTCTAAAAACTTGATATTGTATACCCCCCCCCCCCCCCTCTCACCCCATCCCTCATTGTAGTAAAACATTGACCTGCCATGACTCAAGAAAAAGATAAGATAAAGTGATTCTTGGATTGCCATTTATGTGTCCTGAGAACCATCATCATCATGACATTACAGGTTGATCGATTTCTTCAACTGGAATGGCATGTTTAATGATTTTGTGCCATCTTTTGCCGCCTAGAGCTGTTGAAATTTACCCCTTTTGGGGGATGGTTTTTCGATTTCCAATTCAAAGGTTTCGAGTGTATCTTCTTGAAAAGTATCTTATAAAAGGCTTTAGATTCAAATAACGTCTGAGTGAATAGAATCAACACTAAATAGTGATGTATTAGCACTAAAAAATGTGCTGATGATGTCATTTTATTGCTGTATATTTATAACTTTCATTACTGAATATCACTTTTTTATAACAGTGCAGTGGGATTTCTACACAATTATATCATCTGCTTGATTTCATGACAACACCCACTCATTCCATAGTATTCCTACATGTAGTTGCTGATAAGATGCAAATTGCTGACCCTATTTAGAGAAAAGGCTTTTTAGAGTATGGAAACCACATGGTGTTTAGATGAAGTTTTGCAGCTGAAGCCTACATGTATATAAAGTGCTATAAATTGTTTCCTTATATGTACATTGTTTTATTGCAAGGTAATTGAAAAATCAAATATTAACAAAAGACTGAGATTTCAAACTGTAAAATGACAATTAATATACACCTACGCAAACCACCCACATTATGTATACATATATGTACAAAGGACTCTCATATTGATCAAAATATTGCAGAATTTTTGGAATTACAAAGAATCGCTGTGATTCTTTAGTTTATTATTGCCAGCTAGGTCTATCTTACTGGGGATTTATCTGATTATCTGGTGGACCTATCTGGTTGAGACTACAATTATGACGGTACATATTTCTAGCTACAGGTCTATTTTTTTGACAGAAGACTCTTTTTTCGAGTAACAGGTGCTTAGATGAAGTTTTGCAGCTGTACAGTTATAAAGTGCTATAAAATGTGTCCTTATATGTAGGAGCAATGAGGTGGTAGCATTATTACTTTGTTTTTACACTAAGATAAGACGCTATAGCGAAAATGTTGCAATCAAGATTCTTTTTGGTCACCAGGAAACCAATCATAGCTTCTTTGCAAATGTCTAATATCAATGAAAGGTTTAAAAAGGAAACCATAGCTTTTCTTACATTAATTACTTCACTAATCTGATTGCTTGTCAAAAAATGTTATCCCAGACTCAAATTTGGTCAATCTTTAGACAAATGGAGACATTTTTGAAGGTTGTGGGAATTTTTTTTTTCGCTCTACATTGAAATGATTTCTTGTAAGTCAACATGATAGATGAGGAGAGCTCTTCAAGTACAGATAACATAAAATGATAATAATATAGTTGTTACTTATTAAAAGACTAGCTGTTACTGTTGATAATTGTTAGCATTGATTATTAGGTATACTAGTATTCAGAATATTAAAAACAAAAACTTTTTTTAGATTTTTTTTATGAAGTGTAAGATCATTTCCACTACTGGATAGAATTTTAATAATATTTTGGTTGTACATGGAGATACCAAAAAAATCAGATTTAAAAAGCTATATGGGAATTTAACATTATGATAGGAAATGTGGTCAGAACATGCTTCAAAGTGGACAATTAAAGCATTTTTAGACCAGATGCCCCATGATATTTTAAATGCTATTTCTTCAAATGTCCATAGAAGATAACAAAAATTAAAATGAATTCCAGTTGGCCCTGAGACAGCTCTTACTTTTTATGAAAAAATCTTTAAAGTTAAAACACCTTAAGTAATAAAAAAAAAAATGTATTCAATATTCTGAATACCTCTTTATACACGTTTTTGGGGATTTTTCAAGGACCCCTCCACCATTATATATAATTTGAACCATACTGATTGTTTCCATATTGACCTTAAAAAAAACGGTTTCCAAAGCATTTTGTATCCCTATCTTGTAGGAACCACCCAACTTGTTGGATTTGATGATAGGACTGATAATGAAAAACTATTTCCAGCTTATCTCCTCATTTTTCTCAGAGTAATTCAAAAATTAATCTATAGCAGATTATTTGTGTATAGTATTTAAGCAAAGGTATTTAGTAAAAGTATTGAGTTTAATTTGCAAATTCTTCAAAGATTATTTTTCAAGATATGCACGAAACAATTTGTAGCCTATAGGTCACATTTATATCCTTGTCTCTTCTACTACCACTACTATAGCTCATCTTTTACTGTTGATCAGCAGACATTCAAAACTTTTTAGGAGAAAGCTGTCTGCATATAGGGTTTTATGTAAATAGATATGCGATTGCATGGCCCACTGTCATGCCATGAATAAATGTCATTTTCTGGAGCGACTTGGGACTGCTTTCAGAATACAAAAACTCTTCTGACTTTGTGAGTCTATTTTATTATTACCCCTGTGAGAGGAATGGCTAAAAGTCCATGGATTCATGAAACTAATGTAAAGCTCTTAGTTGATATGGCTGGTTGTTAGACAAAAGGAAAAAAACAGCAATGAAAATTAGGTCAAATTATGAAACCTGGCATCCTTTGGCCTTTTGAATCCTGTGGTGATGGATTTAGAATGTTTTGGCTACCGGACCAAATAGCATGTTTAATAAAAAAATGATTTTTTTCTACTGGATTTTGGGCTAAAACAGTCCAGGGCCTAATTTGTTTAAGGGAAAATATTATACAACG
Source organism: Pharyngocirrus eroticus (assembly GCA_033118115.1). Lineage (NCBI taxonomy): Eukaryota > Metazoa > Annelida > Polychaeta > Saccocirridae > Pharyngocirrus > Pharyngocirrus eroticus. The sequence goes on from JAVSBT010097435.1 coordinate 14,468, forward strand.
TAAAAGGGACACAAGTTAAGACTTATTCCAGCACCATCTGACAATTTTCCTAATAAACAATTACATCTTCAGGCATTAACAAATTTTAACTAAGACTTATTTGTTAGTAGAATTAACTAATACTTACAACTTTTCTGAATATGAGTCCGAGAGATGTTTCTCAAAAGTATGAATGAACATTTTCCTGTGCTAAAAAAGGTACTATTGACATTCACATGGTAGAGTTTGAAAGATTCATCATGTAAAATTTCTAGGAATCCTAGATATTTGGACAGGTTTTGATTGAATGGATTTTGGTAGTTTTGATTTTAAGTAGGAGCGTAAATAATCAAGTAGGTGTTAATCTACAGAGCAGAAGGACTTTTTAGTATTGATAGCCTGATATGTTATCCATCATATTTTCTCTCAATTCTTCTTTTCAATAAATAAAGAAAGGAGGGATATTTTGCTTGTTTTATTAGAAGAGTTATACAGTATAGTTCTTTACTACCACGTAATTCTGTGCTTCAGCTTCATCCTTTGGACAGAAGGATGAGGCAATATATGCCAGCAAGGGACAAGGTGACTCAGTGAGCTAACACCCTGACCTTAAGGGAAGGGGCATTAATACAAATGTCAAGAATCAGAGGGTCCCTGGTTCAAACCATGGCCAAACACCTTGGCGTTTCCTTTTGAAAGACACTTTATCCTTATCATCCCACTTCACTCAGGGGTAGAAATGAGTACTGGTACAGGACTAAAAACATGCTCATATTTAGGCTGGCTAGAGTTGCATTGGTCACTCTCCAGGGAGGATGGGAAAGATTTTTTTTATATGAGTCCGGCTAGGAAAAAGTTTAATTGAAGTAAGAAGAATTAAAATTGTGTGCCATTCAACCTTTGGGGTGCAACATGGTTCAACAAAGAAACAACCTTTTTTTTAGCAGAAGACACCTGTATGATATTTGTCAATAGGTGAATAACTATACATTGTAATAAGTGGTATGAAAGATGAAGGGTTTAGACCACAAATGGGGTAATTTGAGGAAAAATTTACCTATATTTGAATGTAGAAATAGAATTGGACGTTTGGTCCATTGTTGCACCTTTATTTTGCAAACTTTCTATTTTTTTATTACATTGCATTGTAATTTTATAGAATAAAGAACCCGTTTGCTGCCTAAAACATAATATAAGCATGCACACTGAATAAAAGACATATACAATGTATATATATCACATGACTCCAAGCCTATAGCCTGCTTGCCACGCAGAAGATGTCATCTCCACTATGTCTCATACTGTGCTGATGTACA
>JAVSBT010097768.1:0-18122 GCA_033118115.1 Pharyngocirrus eroticus
CCCCATCCTTCTTCACATTTACACTCCCAGGGTTGGGTACAGGTACCATGTTGGCACCCAGGATACGGAATACACTGGTCACAAAATTTGCCCTGGTATCCCATATGACATCTGATAGTAATAAAAAAGATAGGATTATAAACAAAATTATGGTGCATAAAAAAAATGTGTGAGGTATACACGGACCAGTAATTGAGTACAATAACAATAAATGTAACAAAAAAAGTTTTGAGTTATTTGACACAAATTGGAGTCATTTGCAGTTCTGGGACAGTTATTATATCGTTTGTTTTGTTATATTTGGATTGTGTATCAAATCCATAAACCATATCATTGAGCATGGACTAGAGTTTTTTTTTGCATTTAAATGATAGCATTGTCACTCAGAGTCTTAATGGAATTTCATGATCAGAATATTTGTATAAATGTCCTTGAATTACCAAATCAATGGCTTCATTCTAAAGATAGACATTGATTATTGGTTCTATAAGTCCCTATCACTGAATTAAAACTATCTTGCGATAGGTGGAGGTTTTCAAACTTTGATGTAATGGAGGCAAGTATTGATGATATGCACACAGTGAAGTTGATGCTAAGTTAATATTTGATAGCTGCTTAGAAAAAGTGGACGTGCCAATGAATGACATTGAGGTAAAAGCAGTTCATGTACAATTTCATATTAATCTGGTACAGGATAACAGAGTATACTTAGTAAACTCCGGGAAACTAGTTTCAGTTTCCAGAGATGTATACATCCACCCCTTCATTTTTTTATCATTTTATCTAAAAAGGAAAACACTACTTACTTGCACTCATCTGGGGCTTCACATTGACCATGAGTAGGGTGGCATCCAGCTAAGCACACAGCTAAAAGAAAAATAAAGTTTTGTTAATATGGAGGTTTTTATTTCTGATATACAAATATATATTTTACTCTTATGTGTCTTGACAGCCAGGGCTGTAATTTAGCAATCACAAACGTTACTAAGATTTATTTAGGTCATGTCAGGAAACTCTAGAATAACATCCTTGTTGTTACTTAGAGGTGAACGAAACCCTATAATGTAATCTTCTGCGTAAATTGGTGGAAATTGCTCTAAATGTACAGATATTTTTGTTCATTAAAAACTGTAACCTTTAAAAGATACTTGCGTGAGAGATTATTGCAATGGCATGAAATTCGGATGAATCAATAAAGATTATTTGGATGAAGAATTTAAGTGTACGTTGTCAGATTCATACACGAATGTATTAACCCCCCCCCCCTCTTTTTTTGTGAATTCTAGGAAAGGTATACTCAAGGGACAATGAGCATAAAAAGCATATGTCACAAGAATTATCTATCTTTATGATGCGGTGACATATGGATGGATGGTCATAGACCAGTCATAAAAATTGTTAATTTCTTGGAATCTGCCAAAATAATGTTGTGAAAAATTGCACCCATGCTTCATTTTATGGTTATTTTTATCAAACAATAGCTTTAGAGAAAATACCTGTACACTAAAAGACCTCAAATGAATAATTTCTAAATAGGAGAATCTTAGTTTGGCAGCTGCCTAGTTCTAAGTAGTTTTAATACTAATTTCGTGGGTACATGTTGACAGCTGTGCTAGTTCAGTGCCATTGTCAAACTCATCGTACGTATGGTCTCCTGTCAGAAAAATGACAAGGTAGACATCGATGAGTACCTGTTTCAATAAAGTGTTTTGCTTATCGCGTGGCCAAAATCCTACAAATATTATTTATTTCTAGGTTGTCTGCATGGCCCCCATGTGGCGTCAGTCATGAACCTCACTACAACGTGTTAATGAGACCACGCGTGCTTATGCAAATGAAGGAACGCCATTACGTAAGTACTTCTAGGCTGGATCCTTTCATCATTTTTTATCAGGGCCACCACATGTCCCTTTGATGAATTTCTACACCTCATTCCTAAATTACAGGAATTCACTTTGTTGAACCGCTCTGGTTGTTGTTACGGCGTAAGTTGTTTATTATTTTTGAGAGGTTAAGACAACTAAAGTAGATAAGCGTAATTGGTGCTAAATTGATTAACTATCATATTTGTTCATTTACACCTCTTCAGAAACGTGGCGTTTGAACGGTTTTCTATCAGCCTGAACATTTGGCTGGCTGGAAGTTGTTACAGAAACCCAGGACTTGCTATTCAAGCATCAACTTCTTTGTGATCAGTGTGACAGAAGACCTTTCCTACACAACCTATTTCCACGTATTTTATTATATTTTTGAGACGGGGAGCACGCGACTTGATCCCTTGACATAAGTATTGTAGGGTGGAAGAAAGGCGATTTCAATAGCGAGTGTGACCCTTTTACACTCGACTCAATGCCCCTTTTGGAATACCAGTCAAATTGTGAGGAGGACCCTTTTTAAGAAAGAAAAAGGCTAAGACTCTTTTGATTTTTTCCCACGCTTTCAATGTATCTTGCCTTATATATATGCCTATTAAAAGATACTGAAAAGTCCATCACATTTGATATCCTTAGCAGAAGACGAAAGCAGATGTTCATCAGAGGCAAAAATAGAGAAGACATTTTTGTGGCCTACTTATGGTTTAGGGGCAGATGTTCTTCAGAAAATAGCTATACATGTCCTCAAAAAAAATATCCTTGCTTAGAGTCAGGTAATGGGCTGGTAAGCACTAGTAAGCACATTCCCTAAATCTTATTAAACTCATTTAAAGCAATCTGTTCCATTTCCAATGTCATGTATCCATGGAAAACAAGGACATTCTTGACCATATGTCCCTGGTCAAGGCAGTGGAAGTCTTTTGTCTCTCTTTATTAGGACATGCTATTCATTGTGAACATTTCATAAATAAAGCATATGGAACTTGTTAATTATTCTGTATTATGTTTCAATGAGATGAATCAGTTGAGTAAGATTAATAATCCTTAATCCTTGGTCAATAGCTTGTTTTTATCAATATTCTTGATTGCTTTGTAGAGGGTTTCTACCGGAATTCAATGGGAAATACTACACTTATACCCATATGCTTGGCTGTTTAGTAATATGTATAGTTTACATGAGATGAAATGTAAATATACTTTATGTTTGGAGGTAATAACTTGTTTTTCTTCTTTAAAAGACATTGGTCAACACATTATATTGAAGTTTATGTAAGAGATAGATTCAATTGGAATAATTTTGCCAATTGATTCAATAACAATTTGATGAGGTATAGAAAATGATGTTGACCAATCAATTGCTATGTATATGAAGTTTCCTGCATAAGATGTAATACAAACTTGAAAGAAGAACACTAATAGTTTAGTAGGTTTGATAGGAGGAGAGAATTGCGAGTTAGTCTGCCACTATACCACCAAAGTAATCACCACTTTCGTCTGTATAGGACTTAAGCAGTTGTTCCTATCAATTTAAACGCTAGAATTTATTCCTCATCACCACTGCTAAGAATTCCTCCTATGCTGGCAATGTTTTGGAAGCAATATCCAACATGCAGAGATATAGGTATATAGCTACATTCTGTTTAAATTTTATGGGATAGTGATATTGCTCTTTGCAAAACAAGCAACCAAGAGGAAATTGTTGGATAAACTTGCTAATCACACTATGTTTTGAATGTTTACTTTCATTTTGAAATCCTTCTATCTCTTGACCATGCATAGTCCTCAAATAAAACCTTTCCCTTAATAGAAGTAATGACAAGTTTCTAATTCCAAGGCTCAGTGTCAAGCCAGCTTCTATTTAAACACAAGAGAATATGTGTCAGTTTCCAATTTTATCAAATTTATTTTTTATCCACATGGGTTAAAGCAGTGGTCCCTATAGGACTAGGAGCTACATTTTGTAAGGGTTCATGGTCAAATATTTACAATTGAGATTTCGCACCATTTTGTGGACTATTGTATAACTATCCCCTCAAGTCATTTTGCTGCTTTAGAATTTCAAGTATTCATCTTCTTTAATTAGTTTTCTTCTTTAATGAATTTGGAGATTGTAAAAGTGTTGCCTTTGAAGGGCACCTCTGAGCTTACAGAGATTTGTACTAAACATAATTCTACTTTAGATTGATAAATATCATAGCCTAATTTGATAATTGTTAGTCCGTATTCTTCCTGAACTGTGGAAGTAAAAACAGTTTTCGAAAGCACAACTTTGAACAAAAAAATCTTCTTTCCCCCCCTTCTATTACGTAAACAAACCTAAACATCATGACATTTAAGAGACAGGTTAAATGCAGCCAATTTGTCCAGTGAAGTTTTTACTGACCATTGAACTGTCCATTATAAATGCAAAATCTAAGCATCCCTTACAGTAAGTTAGGTAACATTGATGTTGAATTTTACAGGAGTTTGCATGTCATAACAGCAGATGGGACAAATCTTGCTGTGTGCTAATGGTAGCATCCATAAGTATTGTGTCATTTTAGACAAGATGTCTATAATTTAAGTTTACAGTTTGGCAACATAAGACATAAAAGAGGTAATTTACCAGATTTATAAAAATGCCATTCACTCAAACTTTGAAACGCTTCTTATTGTACCGATGGGACACGAGAATTGGTATTGAGGAAGTGTAATTGTCTTTGGTGATTTAGATGCCCTAATGATACAGCCCGCAAATCATGCCATTGCATTAAACCCTTGTTGTTGTTTTATTTGGAATAATGGTGTCTGTGTCTAGATGCTTAGTAACATGTAATGATCAGTAACATATTCATATATGTCACAACATACAGAACAGAGATTAGAATTAAGCTTTTTTACCCACCTTGATCACAATATGGTCCTGTCCACCCATTTAAGCATAACTTGGTTCCATTTTGACTGCATGTGTAATGTCCAAAATTATCATCCCTAGGTCTACATAATTCTGAACATCCAGCGCCATAATAATTACTGCCACATATGACACGATAATTGTATTCCAAGTCTGATGAATTTGATTGAAAATTTTTATTAGTCCATTCTGTACCAACTTCAACAGAATTCCTAACTTTGAGACGTGAGATTAAAGTTCTTGGACTACCTGTATTGTCAAAAAAATAAAAAAGAAGAACATCAATATTATTAAAATTGGCTAATTAATACATTGTAATTATTACATAAACACAGAGATATGCAAATATTCATTCATTCATTCATACCATAAAGTTGTCAATTGATCACTAGATTGTTTAAATAGAAATATGTGAAGGAGAACAAAGACACTCCCCTGAAAAAGGGTACATCAAACCTATTTATTTCTCATAGGGATACCCTACACTAAATCCCACAGAGTATATTCTTTGGCTCTCTGTTTGAAGTCATTTCAATATTTAAATAACCGCCCTTGTGAATGCATTTGTTGTTAATTTGATTATTTACAATATTACAAACAAGGTTCTCAGATCAGGCCTATAGTTGTTCAAAGTGACAAGTGACACTAACTGAGATGGAATGAAGGCAAGCAAACTTCCCTCTTACTCCCCAGCTTCTTTTAAGTGCCACCTTGTTTTGAAAATGTATCTAAAATTCATCTTTATTGGTAGAAACTAATATTGGTTGTTTTTGCATGTGCATGTTATGTGTTGTTTGTTCAAAATTTGGCGGTAACTAGTAATAACCTCATACATTTTATCAATTCATGAAGGTCACTAGACTCACTACAGGGGAAAAAAATAGATATAATCAAATATTTGAGAAGTTGAATGATATACACACTAGCTTATTGTCTGATGTGGTATCATTCATATATGCAATTTTGTGTATTTAATGAAAGTGGCATTAGGCTATAAAAGAGGAAAATCACCAGGCACTAAAAAAATGGTGAAAATTCACTTAGCATTGCTTATCACCTTTGTAAATGATGATAAAACTTCTGTCATTGTTGAATGTTGAATGTTATGCAGAAAACGCCAGGTGCAAGTTTCTTAAGCTTGATTGTTGTAGGGTTGCACGCTTCATAACCTTTTTTGGTTGGAGTTTATGATGCAGGGGTAGTACACAGGGACTTGTTGCTAGTCATTTCATCCTAAAAATTACCCAAATGTACTCAAAGACCAGGGATGGACTGACCATTTCCTTATGACTTGGTCATTAAGTAAAGGGAAATGAAGTTACCATGGTAAATGGTGTTAACTAGTGCATCTTCAGTTTTTTAGAAGGACAGTAATGATAAAGATAATAATAATGATATAGAACCAAATGTCAATGCTTGTCTTATAATTTTAGTAAGCTTAACTTAAACTATAGGTATTTGAAGTAGCAGAAGAAGGTTGTTTGTTCCAGTTTTGAGTGTCCTTAAACTTTAGTAAATGATTATTTTGGTATTATTTCATTAACATGCCATCTGGTCATATCCCAATACTTAATACACTATGAAAAACTCCAGGGCACAAGCAAGATAATATATGTAGTACTCAAATATATACAGTTATCACACTGCTTTTTGTTATCATTTGATTACTGCTTTATGATATATTATTGTATATATGAAGCAGTGGTAATAAACACAGGTTGAATATCATTGGAGTCATGAGAATCATTCCAAATGGGGTCTCCAAGATTTGAATGAAAAATACTGTTTTGACAGCTACATGATGGTCTTGTATCCAATGGTAAAGCACCTGGCTCACAGAAGGCTTTGTCTTTGGTTGACAATGGCAGTACCAAAATACTGTTAAAACCTATACAAAGTCTGGTACAACATGCATTTATCCTTCTCTGTCCTGAAGGTCGTACAAGCCATTTTGCATAGAAATACCACATTCAACAAGTTTTAAAAGTTTTTCAAGCTTTGAAAATCATTCAACCAAATGACATAGTCATCATGTTGATCAATGGACAATATTCTTTTTCTAGGAGAGCATTTTTTAGATCCAGATTTAAAAGATAATTTATTGAAATCCAACAGAGCATGGCAAAGGGTTTATTAGCAATTAGATTTATTAATGGTGAACATAGCCATTGAGCAGTAAAAAGGGCTTTTCAGATATTGAACAAAATCTTAACACAACCAAAGAAATTCTGCTTGTATGAAAATGACAAAAACATCTATAGTGTAAAAGTTAACATGTCTGTGGATTAACATGAACGGGCAGAGAAAATGATGTCTTAAGTCACTTAAACATTTGATAAATTATGCAGTTTCCACAGCCCTCATGTCCAGTGATGGTTGGACATTTGTTTGGCAATTCTCAGTTTGTAAGTTTGTCAGCATTGGCTGCTATGCAACTAGGAAATGAAATAAACAGAAGACAGATGCTTTCCATCTGTCTGTAGGCAAAGCCGTAGAAATGGCCCCAACAGAACCCCATCTCATTACCTGGGATGATTTTTTTTCCATGGTTCACCATCAAAATGATAAGACTGTAACTGAGTGTTGTATTTATTTTTTCACGTGCCTGTGTCAGCTCCCAGCAAATGGTAAAAAGAAGGTTGTAAACAATGCCACTCAAAGGGAGAAGGCCTTTCCATGAGGGGCCCCCCTTGGAACACAAGCACGTAACTCAGAGATACAACGCCTTGATCAAGACAACAATGAAATGCCAGGGTCAGCAAGGCCATTGACTTGAGCCATCATCTATCTGGTAAACTCCTCCAGTAATGGAGAAAGTTGAAGATTTTGCACACTTCTCTCAGATGCTAGCCACGCGTTGAGGCTGCAGTTTTACAGGTAGATACAAATATGAACCTATCCAGATTCAATATATCCCACAGATAACCACCCTATATTCAATGATGAAATAAAATAACCTGGGAAACATCACAGATTTCAAAAAATTTAACTCATTCCAAAACACTTAAGAATGCTGTTGTCTGCTTGCATTAGCATTCAGACAATTTCATAAAGGCTAGGAAAATTAAGCCAACCACCTGAGCTTCTAGAACAGAACTTAAAAATTCTTATTCTTTTTTAACTCCATGCATAAAAAGTGTCTACATGTGTTTCTTTGAGAAGAGGTGAGCAATATTCACTCAGGAGTATTTTGTTTTGGCTTTTTTCCAACCACTTCAATCAGTTTGAAAACTCTTTAAAAAGTGATTCCACAATGGACAGGAACTGTCTAGAAATCCTTTGAAAAACCAAACATAGAAAGAGATGCATGGAAATACATATGTATATTTAGACCTATTCATGGTCCCAACAAAAGAAAGGTAACAAGAAGCTGCATTTCCTCTCCAAAGAATCCCAAACATAAAAAGAGCACAAACAAAAGCTTTAACATTGAGTTTTAAACTCCACATTTAGATGACATATTCAAAAGGGCAGGTTGAATAGAGCTTCATTTAAAATGGAAATCAGGATGCTGTGGACCACCACCTATAGCCATTGGAGTGAAACCAACTACATAAAATGAGACTGCATTATTTCCAAGTATCACCCCTGCATCTGTTCCAAAATGTATGTCCTATTGTTCAGGTGTTTGATGTCTGATGCTTGGTATTAAAAGAGTATCAACAACAAAACAAAGATTGGAGAAAAAAAAACCTTTGCTTACCTTGCACTGGTCCTTCACCTGTATTGTCATGCCAAGCTTCAATAATTAGTGAAAATGTTCCCTGTATATCAGGATAGAAAATGGAATATATTAGATAACGAATGAGTTAAACATTGGATATTTTATTTTGATCATCATGTATTTATAATCGTATAAAAAAAGGAAAGAATTAACAGTATATTTCTGCAATATCCTAGATTGTATGAATTGACAATTTGCAATAAAACAATAAATGACACCAAAGTAAAAAATATAAATCTATGAAGTTGTATTAATATTTATGTGTAGATCAATACAACAGACCTTGTTGATATACATGGTCAAGGCTAATGGATGAAAAGCTTCATTGAACCATTGTCATTATATCTTGCTATACAAAAGTTGAAGTTGTGTCCCCACCCCCCACTAAAGTAAATAATCTTTAGAGTTGTTAACCAAATATGTAAGTCATTTTGTTGGAATATTGATCATTTCAAGATGGGTATGTTTGTTGTTGTCATTTTTCTTCGATTTGTACTCAATTCAGCAGCTGAGGTTAGAGTTTGTTGACATGTATATAAAAACTATTTCATTTCAAATGATTTCCAATATCAAACACAGTGTCTTCACTTACATGAGTAGGACAAAAAAAATCATCTTGGAAATACTCTTGCATCATAAAACTAAGAAAAATGTAAAAATGGCATTTAACTTATGCCACTTTCAAGTTGTAAAACAGTAATAAATTGTTACTTACCGGCCAGGAAAAATCAAATGGCAGTCTTATTGGGTTGCTAAAACTGTTTTTAGAATCCGGGAAGTCAAAACTATTTAATCCTATAACAGGTGTGTCAAAACTCCCAAATGTGCAAGCAGTATCCAACGAAATTTGTGCCTGATAATGTGTAAGACACACATGAAAGAAAGTCCTGCACGAATCTGAACATTTTCCATCACTTTTAATTCCTTCGCAACAATATCCTTGCTTGTCTAATCCATTATTATTTGTAAAACTAGATAACTTTAATTCAAATACTCCATCACTTGTTACCTGTAAAAAAGAGAAGTAAATTTCATATTTAATTGCTAAAATTCTACATCATAAAGGTAAATCATTTATCATTGATTGCAACAACAACAATTGCACAGATTTAATGGTAAGACATAGTAAAAAAAGTGGGAAAAAACAATAAAATTGTACTTACTTCACGTAAAAATGTTAAATGGAGGGTCCATAGAATGGTAAATCCCACGACGTTGACCCCCATCGTGGTTGTTTATGGTCCTATACTCTCTCTACTGATTCCACAATAAGGATATTTTTTCTGGTACAACTGCCTCACTCTCAGCTCGTGGCACCTTGATAACTAACTCCGCCCCCTTTTGGTGATTGACAGCTTTCTACAAGGAGAAAAGCAATGCTTTTTAGTAAACACCACAGATAAAAGGGACTAAAACCTTTTTATGCATGAAATAAAACAATAATACAAAATAATTCCATGGAAGAATATGCACCTAAAATATATTCCATTGACCCAATTGATTTTCTCGTGATTTACAATCGATATTCCATTGAAGACATGTGTTTATAATGTATGTGTCCACAATATTCATTGATAAGTTCCTCTACTACTCTCTGATACTTTACTACTTCTGAAGCACGCGCCAAGCGACTTCGCATTTTATACCAATGCTGCTGGAGCGATTAACATACTGTCATTCATTGGACGCTGGAGCGTCTCCACACAAAGGGTGGTATTGATGGCCACATGCTCGTGTTTTGGCCTCAAGTATCCACCCTCAAGTCTTATCAAAATATGAGTATATTTGACACTTGAAAAAGACCACAAACTTTGACAAGAAATCTTGTTTGAAACATCTGTCTACTTACATAGGAAAATCGAAATAGTTCTAGGGCAATCAAGTTGTATACCAAAATGAAAATTTACTTGAAAATAGAGGCAGACAGACATTTTATTGGCAATAATTGTTTATGTTTTTTTGAAAGAGTAAAAATAGCTTCTAGGCTCTATCTCACAGAGGGTTATTCTTTAGTTTGTCTACGAGTAAAGGCTTTCCAACAGAAAGTGGTCTTTCTAAATTGTCAACTTGTGTCAAACAATATCTAGACATGGGCCACTTTTACAAAAATATGTCTTGAAATAGTCTTAACCAATAAAACAAAAACCCCATGCAGACATAATGACTGGATATGTAATCGTTTCAAAAGAGTAAGGGTTTATCACACTATACACACCCCCTGACGGCGTGTGCCTTGAATAGTAATCATCTCGGTTCAAGTGCAAGGTAAACTCTTTTGTATTCTCAGCTGCTAAGGAGGGAGCACATCTGCCATTATAAAACTGTCAATCTTATGCAAATCAACATCCATATATGGTGTACAGGCGCGTGGCAAGGACCGCCCACTAATAATTCACAAGTGTGTCGTACAGAAAGTTTGGTATGAGCAAAAACATTTGCAAAGTTTTCCACATTCCTGAAGTAAAGTTAATGATCCAATATAGGACTAATCAACACAGATTAATCCCTTTGTCTCAACAAAACGTTTGACAGAAGGTATTTGAGTTCATCTGGGCACACATTTCACTCAAATATTATACAGTACGATGTTGGCCTTTTATTTTTATGAATAAAAACACAGAATAATTCTACCTTGATTTCTTGGACAGATTGGTCAGTAAATGGTCTTTTTTTTGTGGTTTATATCTGTAAACTTGTATGTGTTTTTATTTTCAACTAAAATGCTTCAAGTACATTGATTGAGCATCTAGAATAATGTCAAACGCTAGTTCTAATACAAATGTTGCAATACAGCATAATATTTCTTGATAACCTTGTAGATTTTCACAAAAAGTTAACATTCTGATAATATATCACCATTATGTTTGTTATGGCACATGGATTGGTAAATATTAAAGCCTAAACTAATCTTTTTATCCCGCCAATATTTTGCAAAGCGGGAAAAGTGAAAAACATTTATAAACTAAAAGTAGAACTGTATTGTTAATTTTGATAGATCTGTCACAAAAACGTATATTAGGATGTAGTAAGTTCTATGCATATTAAACAGTATTTATAAGAAGAAAACCACAGAAGGTCGGGTGCGTGTAGGTTTACATTTTTCAGGTCTACTGACTTTATTCATATGTATTCATCATGAGAAGACATATAGACAAAACATGACAATAAAACCGAGTGTTGATATTCAAGTCATCTTTTGACGAAAGTTTAAGAGGCTAGATGCATGGATAAACACTATTTTCATGAAAGGTTCGCGTGCCAAACAATCAGACGCTACATCTGCTCAGAAGATATGTCTAAAAAGTTTTCAGCCAATCAGAGTGAAGGCACGCGTCCTTTACATCAAGTGACTTCTTTTATATTTACTATACTTTTCAAGTACTATATGTATTTATATTAAATCTATTAAAGCCTCTGAGATTCTTATCAAATTAGAATTTTTACCGCCAAAATGAATTTGTATAATCGGTACTACATCTTCAAGTCAATAAAAAGTTGAAAATAGCACCTGACGCTTCCAAAAAATCAGTGTAGCACCTGCAGATTTTGATTTTCTTTTCATATCAACCTGTTCTTGACAAATATCAATTTGCCATTTATCTAGATGCCAATGATAACCTTTGTTTAAATTAATTTTGGAAACAAATGAAATTAAAACTGCCCTTATATTCAGAGCTTGTTTCTGTAGACACAATTTCTGAATTGTGATTTATAAACCAAAAATATCCTTAGGTCAAAATAGTGACGATATATACATCAAACATGCTGGAAGTTGCACCTTTACAGGTCTGGACGATATTGGGTTACCATTTTCCCCCTGAAGATAATTTATCCCATTAAATCGACTATGTAATTTAGGCTAATTATGATGAAAGGCAAAGAGGATATTCTTCAAGATATGGAACTCATCTTGATAATCAGTAGTGATGAAACATTCTAAATAAACTTTCATTGACTTTTTAGATAAGGTTAGATATCATTTCTTTACCCCATAGTGGCTTTGATATTCTGAGGGGTGGGGAAGGGGTGGATTATGATTCAAGCTTATGATTGACCGGCCTAAGCAAATTATAATGAAATAGAACAGTTGCATGAAATATGACATTAGAGGTCAACAGATATATAACGGGTATTCATGGAATCCTCTTCTTCCTATACTCCCTTTGATCTCGTGGTCAAGACGCTTAGAGCAGACGATATTTTGCTGGAAATCTAACATTTGAAGATACATCTGGAAAAGGTTTCTTCCGAAGTGTTCGATCACTTTACCTGAGGTGTTGATGGGTATACGTTAAGTAAATTTTGAAGGGGTCTGTTGGGAATATTTAATCACGGGTTAGGTCATAGTTTAATTTCATAAAATGATTTAGATTATTTCTTAATTTACAGTCACCAGCTTTGTAAGTAGAACTTCAGAGTAGACTTGACAGAGCTTGATGAGGAACAGATATTAATTTCTTGCTTTTCATTTAAAGGGTGAAGTGGTGTGGTACATTACCATTCTCCACTTATGTCCACATCAAAGTGAATCTTGAGAGAATATTTCAGACCTATGTTAAAATTGTAACCCCCCCCTCCCCCTTCATCTTAACGAAATTGATATAGGTAGAACAAATGCCGAGCTAAGAGACCGATGGGGAGGGGGGGGGGGGTTGAAGGGGTATATTAAACGGATGTGACCATTACTGAACACATTAATGACATTTTAATGTATAGCACAGTAAATGGGACTGTCCAACTTATCATTGCTACCTTTTAATTTAGCATAGTTGGACTATTGAAGAGTTTTATATACATTCATTGCACAGTTGCAGTTGAAAATCTCGTTCTGTTTACCTGTATGGAATGACACTGATTAGAATATAAAAGAAACATCTGCTTTATGACAACAAATCATGATTTTTTTCCCCTAATGTTCAGCAGTATTTTGACCATAAAAGACCAATAGGTGAAGGAGTCAATTTTGTATTCTATCCATCCATTAGACCGAGCCGGAACTGCTTTTATCTTTTTCTTCTCCCCCTCCCATATTTGACACTATGTAAAAAATGGACGAAATATGTTCTGCAAACATCTGCCTTAAAGGCCAGCTATATATCGACGTATACACAATTTTGTTTCTTGAAAAGAACAAAATCTGCCCCCCCCCTAAAAATAAATAAATACAATTTTTTTCATCTCTAAACGGGAAGCTATCTTTACAAGTTATCAAGTAATATATATTATGTCCACGACTCAATGCATGAGCAAATAGTTTTTGAATAGAATTTGTAGCACCACATGCAGTATATCACTCAAAGACTTATCTTCGGACGTAGCTTGTGGCATATGACCTTTCTTTGGCCATGTCCAGTGACCTTTTTCGTGGCTTTCAAAAAAACTAAATCTATGCAATTAAATACCTCTAAGTTTTAAGTTTCAATTATGGTGCTTTGTCCGAGAACTTATGTCATTTTCTATTCTGGGAAGTTTGGCGTTCCTTTACAGTTTGCACCTGTCGGACGCTAAATACCTGTGGACTCGTTCTATTGTTGTCCAGAAGCTCATTGAAGCGGTGCCTCATATCAATAAAGATTTGCCAAGAAATTTGTGGTCCACCTCCTGGCGTTGCACCTGCCTAGAAAAAGGCTAATATATGTCTTACACATCTTCTAAAGCACATACTGAAAGCATTCCGATACAGCACACAAAAGCCTTTTGTTCCGCAATCTGTGCAAGGAGTCCTTTACTCCCATGCGGTGCTTCTTTTTTTTTTTAATTCGGGGACTTTTAAAAGACAGGTGTCTATAGCTTATATACTGTGGTTTAACATTGGGTTACTATTCACTTGTAAGTTGTCCATTGTATTTCTTTAGAAATTAAAGGCTTGGCATATCAAAAGATGTTCATTCAACCCCTCTTCTATATTTAGTAAGGACGCGTATTATATATTCCATGATATAAATACTGCATGAGTTTACCGTTACCTCAACATCTCCTATCATAGATTTCATGAATTATGGATGAAAAGAAAATTGTGATGAACAACACATTCAATAAATAAAAACATTCCTTTAAAATTGGTTGTTCTAGATCCATCCAGTTTGACTTCTCGCCTCTCTGACCTAATATTAAGAATCTTAGAAAGTCCTTTGAAATAAGATAGCTAAAGTTGTTTAGAATATCAATTCCCCATACCTTTCATTTTGTTTTTATTTTCTTGTCACCAGGAAAGCAACATCTTTAGGGATGCAAAGTAAAAACAATGTAAACGTGAGACAACATTGGGAGTCTGTGCCTTATCAAATGCCACACATTGGTGCGGTATCTTGATGGCTCTACCAGACGGTCTTTGATGCTGCTGGAGCATCCCTAATGTAACATTTTCTGATGAAAGGGAATTTCTATCCCTGCAGGGTAAGCTGGCCAATTATGTCTAAATATCACACAAATTAACTACTCATTAACGAAAAATAACAATTTACTTTACAACAACATTAAGCTGCAGAAAGCCTTTAACCACTAACAAAACATCTTCTTGATAACAGAGGCGTAAAAGCTTCATCTAAACAATTCACTGTCACATTAAAGCATAAGTTTATAAAACAAAGACCCAGGGGACCACCTTGCTTTTCCTTTGTAATAATTATACAAAAATCATAAAGTTCCAAATACAGTGACCTAACTAGCACAACACTTCACAGCTGTTCGTTCTTTGGGATTATTAATAGGCGGACGATTACCCCATATCACTCCCAGTAAAACCAAAGTACAAATATATCACCGAATTAATACCTAGATGCAAATAGAAACCTGCAACCTGCAAGATACTGTGCAAATATTAAATAACACCCATTGTGTTGAATTACACACATTATAAGTCTTTATCACTACATATATGTGAAAATATAGGAGAGTACATCAGGAGATTGTATATTATATATAAACTGAAAAGTGTCATCATGTTCATGATGACACCAATGCAAATGATCGACTATCTATTATCCAAGATACGTTACTTTAAGTCCTGCAGTAAAGGTAATCAAAAGGGTTTGCCAATGTGCTCTGCTTCAGATTAGAAAATTCACTCAAGAAGTCTACCATTTTAGTGGGAAATCACACAACAACTGCGCTACCTGGTAGCAAACAGGTCCTCTATTATTATTCCATATAGGCCTGCAGTGATGCTTGTGGCATTATATTTCATGGTGTATAATGTATATCGGTTATATAAAGGAATGTGAATACATATTTTATATAGTATTAATTGCTACATCTCCAAATATAGATAATTTGAACGTGATAAATTCCACTTGCCAAATACAGACTGACTAGTCGTTCATATGCCCAGTAGATGGAGTAACTGTTTAAGTTCATCCACAGACGTTAACATGAAATCTCTCATCATGAATCAAATCAGACATCTAACCTACACCCCTGTCCTCAGAAAATACAGCTGTATGCAATAATTTTGTCCGTCTACATACAGAAAAAAGCCAACATGACAGAAATACGATCAGAAGATTTTAACAGTGTGAAACCACATACCTACATAAATTATATATTCATCGTAGATGACATCCCTTTCAACATTAGTTTCCAATTGGAACTACTTGTACTTTCAAAATACACAGAGTGAAGGCATCCTATCTTAGTTATAATTCAATTTATATCGTAATAAGTGATTCAATTTTCATTGACTCACCAAAAGTTTATGATGATATCATAATGTAGGCATATATTGCTTATTTAGCACTTTCTAACACTGTTGACAAGGGGCAAGAACTGGACAAACATACTTTATACATATTACATACTATACATAATGTGAGAACTAGAATCCAGAGACGTTCACATGCTTACAAAAATAAATCTTGCATCACTATAATGGAATTAAGTTTGTCTCGTGGTTTTCTAAACCGATAGAATTATAACAACTCTTGAACTTTGTGAGTGATTGACTCTGAAAGGGGAAAGGTCGAAGAACATTTGATCTTGTTCATAACAGATTGTGGTTTTGTTTGTGGTTTTAAGAATATGATTGTGTTTATATGTATTGTCATTTTACAATATGTCTTTGTTGGATTAGCAAAGTATTCAGTAGCAATAATCTGACCAGCCTCTAACATATAATGGCATCAAGTTAGTGTTTCTACACCAAGCACGACTTAAGTGGGCATTTCATAGGAAAAATATGCTGTGAGAAAAATATTTGGAGGTTACAAATCAACCAGAAGAAAAAAATAGTGGAATGGGTGGTGATTGAAATAATGTTGTCAGTTTGAGATTTTTTTCGTTTCAAAAAATATATCAAATTGCCTTAGTATTGCATCAAAACTAATGTGACAGTCTAATTTTGTTTGTGATCTCCATGTAAACAATAGTTTCTCATCATCAAAATTGATTAAATTTACTTTAATCTGTATAACTTCTAAGAAAACTGATAAAGCTATGATATGAAGCTAAGAAAAATCATAGATAATCCACAATGGATAATCAGACATCAAAGAAACAAAACTTACCCCTAGATGATTCCATTTGAAATAAACATTATCATTCAACTGATAAATAGACAGAAGTGTCATAAATCCATAATATAATGCACAAGAAAGCCACTGATCTAGTACTAAATAAACACAAATAATCCCAAGTTAATCCTGATTTTGTTTGATGTATATCCAAAGATGAATCCTATGTGCACGGCATATTGATCCTTTCCTTTATGCTAACGGTCCTTTTTTTCTAACATCTTGTCTTTTGTTCTGTGACAAACTTTCAACTGACTTTTTCTTGCACTGAGTGCTGCTAATCTTAATGTTCTAGGAAAGTGGAACACTTCTTTGTCTCCTAGCCTCACCTCTAACCCATCCTTGATTCTACACCATAGCGTGGATCCACTACTGACTGGATCGAGTTACAAACCCACTGCTGTGGCTGTTGACATTCTAAGATGTGTCTAAAGTTTGCTACTACCTTGGATGAGATGTGTGGTTCTCATTATCTATTTCCTGGATGCCCAAGCCATTTTCACCACAGTCTGTCGTAAAACTTGGATGAACTACTTCGCAGGATTAAATAGGCTAACTCTTTAATGCATGTTATGTTTTTCTTCGAGCCATATTTTCTTCACTGCTGGAGTAAAAACTAAACAAATAACCCCCACATTAAAGAGCCTCTTCATCAATGGAATAAAAGGACCTACTACTAGGAAGTTGATTTCCTAGCAATGCCTAGAAATATAAAGTGTTTAAGTCTCCACAGGCAAAGGCAGTATGTCGCCTATGAATTTAGCAAAGTTGTTTCGTTTCCCAAGCTAAGCAATATGCCTCTCTTGATCCAAAATGTTATATATATAACAAACAAGCAAAAAAATAAAAATAGGATTTAATTTCACTGGATAGTTTATGGATGCTAAATATAGAAAAGTCATTAAAATCCAGCACAACTGAAATCTAAATTTGTCCCGTGTATACATGTATATCTGGTGCAACTCAAGGGGGGGGGGGGGGGGTAGATTTTTTCTCACGACATTTAACATAAAAAATATTCTCACTAAGAGATGTATGTGTGTTCCTAGTACCTGTACGTATGAACCACACACAACCAAAGAATGAAAGAAGAAAGAGTTGGGGGGGGGGGGGGGGGACTACAA
>JAVSBT010097769.1:1861-13723 GCA_033118115.1 Pharyngocirrus eroticus
GTAGCAACAACTGCTGCCTGGTTACAACGATCTCCTTCAAATCCTTTGTCACATGTACAAAAGAAGGACGACACTGTGTCTGTACAGATACCATTATTACAGATGCCTGGCAATTCTTCACATTCATTGATATTCACACAAACTTCAGGGCCTGCAACTAACTTCTGACCAATGGGACATCTACAAAAAAGAGAAAAATACGATGACCGATACAATTTCCTCCTCCACCAACATGTACTCCTTTCTTCATAATTTGTTGATATTTTAGACCTTTCTTTGATCACACTTTGATCTGTTCTGTGAGTTAATTGTTGACTTTACCTGCATTCTGCGTATCTCCATAAATCTGTGCAGATTAGAGGTGCTAGGCATCCAAGTGTATCCACTGGCAGGCATAGCTCACTCTTACAGTCATCCTCAAGGTTATCCGACTGGGTCACATTAGCGGCACGACTTTCACTGTTCTCTGTCTTCATCATTGGAAACCATTCCTCATCGTACCTGATGTCATCCATACAACCTGTTAAAGATTGATATAAGATGAGCCTTAGTGTGGATTCATTGTTTGAGATGCCAATACTATTACTCATTTTTTATACCAGAATAGGGTTCACTAAGCCATATATCTTAGGACTATAATTATCATAATACTCAGGTTTTTTTCATTATATCTATATGGTCTTAGTCCCTTGTATTGGCAAGTCCTTTACTTAGCCCAATCTTTCAGTAATGGCAAGTCATTCAGAGTTTTCAAATTGTAACAGCTAGTTCTACTCTGCCCTTGTCACTATATAGAAAAACAGAAAACCCTGTAAACTTACTGTCAAAGAAATCATTGGTAACAATAGGATCATTGTTACTGGATGGGAATTTGACATCACCGCCTGCATATAACTGACTTTTTCGAACTCGGATCTCCAAATGACCCCCATCTGACCCAAGAGTCTCATTGTAAAACCTTCCTTCTCCACTGTCTACTTGGAGTGTTGCCACTTTCCCAATTCTTCGCATTTTGGCAGTGTGCCAATGGCCATCAGAGACATTTGCATAGGTCAAGGTCACCATCTCCTCTCCACTTCCAAGGTTGTATCTAAACTGAAGGATTTGTTCATCAATCTGAAAAAGAAAAAGACCCACAATGTTCTTATATCTCATTGCAACAGAGAACAAGTTGGAAATAATTGAAAAGCATTATAATTCAAAGAAATAAAAATGAAATGAAAAAAGACACCCAGATTTTAACTGTGTGAAAGAGCCTTGGTCAGTTCTGAATGAATATCTAGATATAAATGGTCATTTACATACCTCCAATATCATGTATTCAGATTTTTGAAGATTTTCAGCCTTGAATAACATTCCATAATCTTGTCTGGACCTAAACATTAACTGAATTTCAGTTTTGTAAAGGTTACTGAGGAGTGAGTTATAGAAGGAATCTTTGAAATCCCATTCAATAAAACCTTTTTCTTCAAAACTTTTGACAGTTGTTCCTAAATGTAAGAAAAAGATCACATTATTCAAAACTTACATAAAACACAGTGAAACTCTAAAACTTCAGCCTGAATGGGACTTGGATAAAAGGGATTAATTCGACTTGTAGTTAAAATGTAATTTCTTACTTGTTGCACATTTCTGGCCTCTATATCCAGCATCACAGATACATTTGAAATCACTACCAAAAGATCCAATACAAGTCCCATTGACACCACATTTAGGACCATCAATGTCATTCAGACTACCACACACGGAATCCTCCCTTGGGCAGCCATCTTGAGAATTCAAGTGTTCTCCCACATTTCCAATGTGAAGGTCATACAACTACAAAAAGATAAAATGGAATTTAATCAAACTGATTTTGCTTCCAAATGGATGATGCCACCTATATAATTTGCTTGATTGAGACCACTTTCTACCAAAAATAAGACCTTTTATAATTGCATAGGGTCTTTTCAAGAGGTAATAAGTGCTTTTTCAGACCTTGACATTACTCAAAAGCATGCACAGTGAGATACAAACATTGTAAACAGCAGGATCAGAATAAAATTCATAAGTTTACAGCATGTAATGAACCTTTTAAAATAAGTCTTTTTAAAACCATCAGCTGATACAATTATCAAGATACCATGGTTTAAATGAGGGAGAACTAGATGGAGAATGACAAACAAAACACTACCTCTCCATTGTGGATGAGATTTTTAATGCATCCATCAAATCCTTG
Source organism: Pharyngocirrus eroticus (assembly GCA_033118115.1). Classification (NCBI taxonomy): domain Eukaryota; kingdom Metazoa; phylum Annelida; class Polychaeta; family Saccocirridae; genus Pharyngocirrus; species Pharyngocirrus eroticus. Next base: position 4,080 of record JAVSBT010097769.1, read on the forward strand.
TTCCATCACAGCTTCTGGGAATTTTGCTTTTGGATTTTCTCTACCTCCAAGCTGTAAAGACGACTTGACATTCAAATATTTGCTTTCACCAGGCGTTTCCTTGGCAACCTCACATGACTTCCTGTCTTGAGTGGACGATTGCTGAGTCTCACTTTCTACTATAGCTGCTGTTTCACAGTCATCAACAGTCATGGTCACAAGCTGTCAAATAACAAGAATAATATGACACCACATATTGTGTAGTATAAAATAAAATACTTGACAAAAGTTATCTCTTGTTGGTTTTGTTTTTATATCAACGGTAATAAATCTGAAGATTCCACACACTGTTGAGGAAATACTGTTTGGTTTTAAATTAAATTGTGATAAACAAGTTGAGAAATATAAGCTTATGTGTGGCGTATAAAAAAAAACAATCAGTCATCAACATTTACTTTTCATATTTTGTAAATCGTTCTATGAGCATCTTCCAAATCATTGCAAATACTTGTGAATTTCAAGAAGAAAAAAAGGGGGAGGTATACCTTTCCTTCTCTGGAAATGTCAATCTTATGCCATCTGCCATCGTTTAACTTTGGAAGCCTAACTATTCCTGACGTGTCCCTTCCATCAATGGTCATCTTAGCTTGTCCAGATCCATGATTGATCCTAAGAGTTGGATAGCCACTTCTGAGTTCCAGAACAATAAAGTCATCAAACTGGTCAGCTTTTGGTTGGTCTGTGGGGCCATTAAAAAGAATCAAGCCATTGGGTTCTGTAGTGATGAACTCTAAGCTGGTACGACTGTCTTCACACTGAGCCAATGGTTTGTACCAGGCCCACCCAGAGCCATCAAAACTGTGGCGTGTTTGCTGACACCTTGGACCATCAAATTCTTCAAGACATTCACAGCTGTGAAGTAACAAATATAAAAAATACACATAGATTACAATTCACAACTGTGAGTAAATAAATAGAAAAATAAATGGATAACATTCAAATTCAAATGTGATAATCAAGTTGAGAAATACAATTATTTCATTATCTATTTTCAAAAATGAAAATGTCCTTGTGAGACAATGAAGACCTGTATGATCATTCTTATGTGATAACTAAATTTGAAGAATTCTGAGCACATCAGCTCCCTCTGGTTAGAATGAAATCACTTACACAAAGTCATAATCCCTCTGGTGGCAGGTTCCGCCATTAGCACAGGCTGTAGGAGAACACTCAATATCTGAGCCATCAAAGGTTCTAGCCGCACACACACACTCTGACACAATGTAAGAAGTCACCCCGATGAGAGAGGTAGCATTGGTGTTGACAACCAATGGGTCATTGGTGGTCACTAGTCTATTGGCACAGCCCCCACTCTCACATATCTCTTTGTAGCACTCATCAATAGGAACCATCCCTATTGTAACACCCACTGCGGAGGAAATCTGTAAAATAAGATGGAATGAATAGCACAATGGAGATATATACAGCCGATGTATGGAGAGATCACTTTCATTTCAAGGCCCTACTTTATGGTGTGTTCTTGACCTCTTTATTTTTTATTGCTCTTCTGTTCGAAGAGGTATTAGATACTGTGCTACAACTGCTGCGGATGTAATTTCAACCCCTCCCTTACCCCCTTCTGACAAATTTCTGACTCTTTACTATGGGACAATAACCTTAAAACCTAAATCATTTCAGAATGGTAAGTCAATAATTAGTCTAGATTATGAAATAATAAGAAAAGTCAATGGTTCAGGCCAAATGTTCTCAGCTATCTCTGATATAAATTAATGTGAGAAACTTACACTGTCTGCATTTTTCTCCATAAGTCCATTTAGTCTTGCTGGTCGATAATAGGGGGAGCCATGTGCTGAGAATCTAACATCTGTAGTTCTTGGTAGTGTTGGATGGTTCAGAACTGTGAAAATGTCTACATTAGCAGTAGGAACACTCAAAAGACCAGCAATTTCCTGTCTAAACAGATCATATTTACTTAGTCCATAGGATTTAGAACCAGTCCCAGTTTTTGGACGTTCAACGAATTCCTCAGCTGTCATATCTGCAAAATGAAAGACAGAAAATTAATTCTGTGACTTTGTCAGGGTCAATAAAAACAGAGCAGTGACATTTTGATTATCCAAAACAATGTTATGTAAAAGGTTAGGGAATCAATTGAAAACTTTCAGTTTCAACCCAATCATAAAGTATTGTATATGTAGGTCCTTTCGAATTGCTCAAATTAAAGATATGGCATCCAACTGGCTTCAAATTCTAATACCCAACCTTAAATATAGCATACCATGTAACCATTGATCTCCCATGAAGCTACTATGGAATATTATTATTCAATTTAATATTACAGTTCTAATAGACAGGGGGTGACTTACCAGTAAATCTTATAGATGCGGAGTTAGCAACGGCATCGTCACTGATTTCTTGTACTGTGACTGATACTGTTGAAATGACTTCTTTCAGATAAGTTTTGTCATAAACTTTGACCTCAAATGTGTATGTACCCTCCCTGACTCCTTCTTTTAGCGTAAGAGAACCATCATCTCTATCAAGACTAAAATAAAATAATAACAAATATTATGCATCACATTTTCTTAAACATTCTTGATGAATGATGAAACTATAACATTAAATCTGCTTATCAAAAATCTCCTCAAGTTATCACGTAAGTTTTCAGTGCTCTTGCAGCTATACATTTTGTGATAAAAGATTTTTTTTATTCAGACCATTGTCAACCAAACACGAGACCTTCTGTAACTGCATGGGGTCATTTCAAGAAGTAATGTTTCTACAGTTTCTTACAGTTCCTCAATATTCTCTTCATGATTTTCTTTCATTTCACTCAAATGTTATAAAATATAACTTACTCGAAAAACTGGCTTGGATCATCTGCTCCTGATGTGATCTTGAAAGAGAATTCTTTATCAGCAACATCCCAGTCGTCTTCATCCTCAGCATGAACATTTCCCAGCTGCACATTAGCAAACAATCCTATAAGAGCATAAATACAAAATACATTATTAGACAGAGGTAAAGTAAGAACACAAGCGATTTCAAAATTCAGAGTCGATTATTCTTGAACATTACAGGAAAATGATGATATAATATGCATGGTATATCTATTCATAGAATTGGTCAAAATTGCACTATTTTGAACATCGACTAGACCAGACACAGGATGGGGGGAGAGGTGTGGGTTCAAAGTCACATACAACAAGATAACTCCTAACTCACAGAAAATTAAAAAAATATATATTCCCAATTCAAAGTAAAATAAGTTCACAGTGTGAGGTCACATTTCAGAAAAAGTGATTTGAAAATACCAAATTTCTGTAATATATTGCCATAAACATCAATAAAAGTCACTCAAGTTACATTTTGAAATTAAAATAAAAAATTGCACTTTTTGGGGGATTCTAAAAAAATGAATCCATGAAGAAGAATATAAGCAAAATTATTGAAAATTATAATTTGCTTATTGCCAAAAAATGAATGAAAGTGTATAAAGATTCAAAACTGATCAGTGGTGTGAAAAATATGGAGGCAAACATCTACAGGAAGTCCAAATTGAGCTTCTTTCAAAAGCATAATCAAAACTAATAATTACAACACAAAACTTTAACACTAGAAAAAATATTCTGGCAAAAACATTGAATTTCTATTCCTAAATTCCACATGGTATATTTCTAGTATGATCCTACCTTTCCATCCTAGGACACAAAGGATTAGAAAGAACAATCATTTTGAAAACTTGGATGTTGTGGTATATTAAATTCTTAAGCATAAAATTATGCTGTGCAAGAATCATTCAATTTTTTTTTTCATTTTCAAGATCACAAAAAAGTTGAAATATGTAACAATATGAATGTATCACTTCCATAGCAAAACTATGTTTGAAAGCTTTCACGTTTGTAATTGTTTTCAATGATTTAAGTCATACTTTTCTGTGTGTGCCATCATTCGCCATTCTGCTTCATTATTTCTATAGGATTTTTTTTCCAACTTGCACTAACTACATTTTTGAAGCTTTGTGCTGACTTAGTAAGAAGTATCTATATTCATTGATTAAGAATAAAACAAGGAAATTTACTAACCTTTGTAGTTGTAGACAAAGACTTCTTTGTAACCAGGAAAGTGTGGGTTGTCATTCCTGTCTCCAATGGTAATAGTGAGAGTATTGGTTCCTGTCGCAGGTGGGTTTCCACTGTCAATCATAATGATTGGCATGTAGTAATATTTCTGCTTTTCACGATCAAATGTCCTCTTACTTTTTACAGTACCAGATCCATGTTTATTGTCTCCGCCTCCTGCAAAAAGAAAGAATTCAATCATTAATATAAACTTTCTAGGATTTAATGTTTCATACTATATTTTAACTTTTGTTTTAACAAAACTACTTATCTTCTTTTTAACGATAATTAAGAAACATTTCCTGACCAACTAAAGTCAAAGAAAGTTGGTACTTTTGTATGTCTACAACTCTCTTCTTTCTCTATTTCATGTTTGTAAGTTAGATTGTAGTATCTCACATAGTGGCTGGAGTATTGTTCTCAGATTTTGTGAGTGTGAGGGTGTGTGTAAAGAAGGGGGGGGGGGGGAATTGAAGACTGAAAAATGGTGACTACATGCTGTAGCTCTGTTACAACTGATTTCAGACTGAGCAAATAAACTTGAAAGTTAAAATGTCACCTCAGTATGTACAATCATATTGAATGGACAATTGATTGTACATGTAGGAATAAACAAAGCGCTTATTCTGGAAAAGGTTACACAGGGATCGATTTTTGAAGGAGAGATTAAGACTGTGCTTTATTTTACATCACTAATCACAAAAATTCTTTTTGGTGCCATTCTATTAGATAAATGACCTTGACTTTTTGTGTTACATGTGCCATTCTACTATGTATATGATCATGACTATCTGTGTCAGGTGCCGTTCTAACACAAATATGACCTTGACATAGAGTTTGAAGAAAGCACAAGAAGAGAGTGTATATATATATACATGTACATTCAAAAGATTTTACAAACAAATGTTTAACAATCATTCTTCTCTTATTTTTGAAAAAAAAATCATATAAAGAAAACTAATGATGTTAGATATTGGATAGTTCTTTGGGTCAAAGATCAATAAAGTATGCAAACCACTCGCACACATTTTAAAAAGCACTTCAAGAATACAAGTAAATTCCACCTGAAGAAGTTTGCCACTTACATTTCCCATTTGTATTGAGCAACCAACTGGGAATAACCTATTTCTCATTTAATAAACTGTATCAAGCATTACCATGGCCAAAGGAATAGTTCCAATCCAAATCTTCACCAATTTCCCCACAAAATATCTAAAGGGCCCCATGCTGTATACTTGGTTGTTTTTTTTTGTTGGGTTTTTGATTTGGGAAAAGTGGGGTGGGTGGGGGTAGGGGTATTCTTTTTCAATGTTACTCCTAACTGATTCATGCTTGAAGAAGGTAACCTCAGAGGAGAAATGCCAACCCTTAGCTCATTTGTAGGTTCCACAACCCTGGTGGTAGAAGGGTTAACTAATTTCAAAGAGCCACTTTTTTCTTAAAACAAATAAATTACACTTCATTCTAATAACAGTTGCAAAAAAAGCAGAGGAAATATTTTTAAAATTGAGCCCACAAATTAGTACTGACAGAATTTTATCTAGGAGAAAACAAAGAAAACTACAACAAATTCAGTGTATATGTATGGTGAAAGTTATCAATTCAACTGGCAGCACAATTTGAGTTCAACATATGTTTGGTTTAAGCTCTGGAACAATTCCAGATAAAACCTTAGATGGGTGCAAGGCAAAATTATGTGACATTTTCAAAGTATATTGGGGCCTTAGAAAGCTATGTCAAAGACTAATTGACAAACTTGTGCTGAAGTTGAATGAAAACTTATAACTAACTAACAATCACCATGCACAGACAGTGAAATAAATATCTTTACTAAAGTTTTACAGGACCAGTTGTTTGTCAAACAAAACATTACAGCGAGAAATTCTTGAATTGTTTGTGAAAAAGTGTTATAATTTCCTGATTAGTCACTGTCTACTATACAGTATGTACAATTCAAAAATGTCTTCCTTTAGTATCATTTTTGAATTTTGACTTTAGAAAGAAGTAGTGATTTTGTAAAATATTATTCAAGAATTTCTCTGAAAATGATCACATCACAGCAAAACAACCATAACTCTTGGTCTTTTTTTTTTATCCTCACCTGAAATCACCTGATCTGTTGGTGATATCAAGAGAACATACAATGTATTACAATGTCAAAGATACAATACAAACAAGACACAGACAAGACAATGGAAATAAACAAACAGTGATCAATTTAGGCACCGGACCGACAACCCAGACTGTTTTAGGCTAAGTATTATCCGGTCCAGTAGAAATTAGTCATTTTCTCAATATACATGATGTCTGGTCAAGTAGCCAAAAAATTCTAAATTGATCGCTGAACAAATTATAGAAAAACTTTCAGGTGTCGATAAAATTAGCATATGGTTCAGAAATTTCTTTTATATAAAAAAACGACACCTGAATCTTATCTATAATACAACAATTTCATTATAGGTTGATAACATGAAGCATGTTGATATCATTAGCAACATTTTATAGGATTTACTACTCTATCATTGTCGTAATCATTTATCGAGGAATTGTTGCGTAAACATGGAAAGTAAGATAAATGAATGAGACTATTTTAATACCAAGAAAGAACTTCTTGGATTTGGGGGCAAATCTTGTATAAATTTCTACTGAAAAAAAAATGCGCTGACAGTCAATTTGGTACAAATTCAACTCATACACAATTCTTAAGTCATGCAAGAAATTCAAGACATTGAATAAGACAACTTACCAGGAGTGAAATCAAAAGAGAAGTCATTAGAGGTAGGGTTGGCATCATTTGGAGGTAACTTAAAGACAAAGGGTGGTCCATTGGTAGTGGTATCTTTATCGGTGGCACTTATTACCACCACCTGTTGAATTTCTTCTGTATTTTCATAGATGACAGGGCGGTAGTCCTCGGCAAATATGGGATGGTTGTCATTATTGTCCTTCAAGGTCAAAATCATAGTTCCTGTTCCTGTCATAGGTGGCGTTCCTGTAGCAAAACAATTGATTAAATTGTTATTCATTCCATACACACCAATTTCAGCTTTTAAAGACTGGAGTTTGATCATTTTGAAAAATCTTTTTTTTAAAAATAACACCAAAAGTATATTCAAGATTCAGTGTTGCTTTACCTTTGTCAATGGCTAGGATTCCAACCCTATGTACAGGTGTAGTCTCTCTGTCTAGTGCTTTGATTGTAGACACCCACCCATTAACATCTATTGAAAATTGTCTCAACGGGTCGGACTGTCGGTCAATGGCATACCTAAATTTAAAGGAATATTTCATCATTATTTGAAACGCTTTAGCAATACATTACTTTAGATAGTTATCTAAAAGGGTATAGATTTGTTGTGCTAATTGGTAAGTAACTTACGTAAATTGGGCATTCAGTCCTGTATCCAAATCTGAAGCAGAGAACTGAGCACAAGGTGTTCCAATGGAAGCGTTCTCAAACAGCAACACCTGGTGGATGCTGGGCTCAAACTTTGGCGGGTTATCATTGGCATCAGTAACTTCAACTTCGATGTAAGCCACATCTTCATGCGTTGGATTGCTATCTCTGACATAAACTGTCAGATTAAAGAATCTATTTGCGAATCTGTCATAATCTACAGGCTAAAAAAAAGATAAATACAAATTAGGATTCAGTATGTAATCTCATTTATTTTCAACTTTTATTTATTTTGAACATTTCTCTCTACAAAAAATTGCACGGTTACATTGATACTACAAATGTAAACATTGAATAATAAATCACAAGACCATCTCGTACCTTATAAACTTTGAGTACTCCAGTATTGGTGGCCTCCACACTGTTCATAGAGAAGAATTCTCTGTCAGAATCTTTGAGACGGTAGGTCAGACGTGCATTGGTTCCAGTATCCTTGTCTGTGGCAGACACAGATGTAATAGAAGCTCCTATTGGATAACTCTCAGACATGACAGTTTTGTACAAACTCTCTGTGAATTTGGGTACTTGATCATTGATGTCTGTTACAATAACAGTAACAGTTGCACTTGCTATTTAGAGAAATGAAAATGAGAGAATAGACATTAGTTCCATGAAAGCCTAAAGCCTCGTCTTCAAAATCAAATATTTGTTTAAACCATGATGAATCTCCATGACTGCCAGTGATGGAAATTTAATGTTTCTCCTTGTTTATAAGTGTAGACCAAAGATTTTTTTTAACCACATAGAGATAATAAGGTCTTAATAAGCTCATATCTTTACAATCTTCTGGATTATAACTTGTTTCAAATATAACTTACAAGATTGGGCAGGGCTTCCTTTATCCCTGGCTTGTACAATAACTTCATATTGTTCTGTGTCTTCTCTGTCTAGAATATTTGACATGGTGGTTGTAATAAGTCCTGTGTCTGAATCAATATCAAAGATTCTTGTGGTTCCAACCATGTCCGCTTGCTTCAGGGAGTAAGTAACTGAACCATTATTGCCGTCATCCACATCTGTAGCAATGACCGTCAAGACAGGAGTATCTGGAAATTAAAAGTGAAGGGAAAATTTTAAAAAAGCCCCCATAGTCCTTTCTTGTATTAACATAAATAACACGATACTAATTTAGTGCAGATGCTATGCGGCGTGGTAAATATCTCATAATGAAAGCAAATTTTCACTTTACAATTTTCATCCCACTGAGATCTATTGCTTAATAAAACTAAAGTATACTTTAATATTGGGCTAAAACAGTCCACTCCATTGGTCCAGTGTCTAAATCGATCGCTGATCTGCATCAACAACACCATCATTGTATAAAAGACTTACTTTCTGGAGTGTGTTCAGCCACATATCCAACAAGCCTATTGCGGTCAAAGACAGGAGCATTGTCGTTGACGTCTTTGGGCATGACTCTGACCTCAGCATAACCTGTCAAGGACGATCTGGAACCTGGTTCATCATGGGCAAGTACGTTAAAATTCCAGACCGGTCTCCCTCTGGGTGGGTCCCTGTCAAGGGGTCTTGTCAAATAGATTTCTCCTGTGTTCTCATTGATGATAAAGGTGCCATCCTGGGCAAATTGACCGGTCAGACTGTATCTGATCACAGACTGGCGATTCACATCAGGGTCTTTGGCTTGAACCTAAAATACGGAAAAATCAACATTCAAAAAGTTACTAAATGTATAAATCGAAAGAAAGTCAAAAATTGTTACAATTGGTTAGAAAGTTCACTTCAAGACCTTTACTTAAATTTGAAAAGTTTTAACTTTCAACTCCTACTGATGAAACTAATCAAAGTAAACAAAACGTTTTTCATTGAAGGCGACTTACTGTAAGCAGCCATTTTGAATTATTTTCTGTAATAGTGTTGTCTTCTTCTGTTACTTCTGTCACATTGTAAATACTTTCTGTAAAACGTGGAGCATTGTCATTGACATCTGTTACCCTGACAACCACAGTGGCTGAATTTTCAAATTTGTCATCAAAGACTCTATACAAGAGGTTGTAGGTCTGAAAAAAAGAGAAAAGGACGAAGTTAATGCAAAACGTTCTATAATA
>JAVSBT010097880.1:0-15756 GCA_033118115.1 Pharyngocirrus eroticus
ATGAAATAATATTTTTACATACTGTGGTCATCTATTCCTTCCTTTAAAGGTACATTTACAGAGTAGTGACGTCCATTTTCGTGACCAATTTCATACATGTCACCTGGAAGTACAAAAACAAATCAAATGAATACTTCCCTTCAAAGCTTTACAATCATTTTTAGGAACATTAACAAACAACTCTGTCTCTCATGGACAATTGATACACATGTATATCAAAGGTGGCATATCTATGATTTGCACTTTGTTAAAACAAGATAGTTGAGAACTTATTGTAACACACTTGAAGCAAGATTCATAAGTGATATTTTTTAAATATAACAGTGCAAATAAACTTAAAGTAGCTCCAAACTTCTAAAATACTCCAATTGATGTGTGTATATACAGGTAAAGGCAAAACAAATAAACAATGTAATGAATTTTTTTTTAAAAAGTGCTTTTATATAAAATAAAATAAAATCCGACTAGCACTATGTCTATAAACTATTCTGAGATACCCTCTTTGAAGAGTTTCAATTGACCCATGTAAAACATCACCTTTGTCTAAGACCTATTGAAATACATAAGTCTACAACAGAAATAAAGTTAATCAAATATTCTCAAAATTTAGCAGCTTTCACGCAATTTACAAAATACAATATCTCCCTTTGATAAAACTAACCTGTGCCTGGAAAGAAGTAGTTTCCAAATTTATGAAAAGAAACTGTCATAACTCTGTCTGTAAGATAAAATGCCTCTTGTACACCATCCCCATGGTGAATGTCTATGTCAATATACAATACTCTGGAGTGATATCTGGAACAAAAATATTCTATTTGCAATAGTTACCGATCAAAACACAAAATATAGATAATCAATAGTTTTTAATACTTTTGAGTGATTAAAATTGGCTTACCAAAAAGCTTTCAGAAACTACTGTTTCCTTCATCAGTCTGAATCGAAAGCTCTTTGGTAAGCCAATTTTAATCACTCAAAAGTATTAAAAACTATTGATTACATAATCACTGATTAGATGAATTTGCATAAGACAACAAAATATAGGTGTAAACACTTGACAATTATCCTATACCAAAAACAAAGAGGTTTCTACTTCACTGGAAGCAGATTTTACGCACAATGAAAATTCTTCCAATTCATTATTTTAATTTTAGAAAGAATTGATGCACTCATGTGTTGCAATTTTTTAGGTTTTTTTCATACATCAAATACATTTAGAAAGACCATACTTACTTTAAAAGTTCTAAAATAGCAATGACTATGTCATTCACATAACAGAAACCAGATGCCTGAAAAGAATTTATGGAAATGTTGTTTTAGGTTTATGTTAAATATATGTTTTATACTCTACCTACAGGGACATTTTCAAGACAATGTCTTACACTGAAGATTAAAGGATTATTTTACAAATTCTTTCACTAAACCCTCAAATGGAAGGTACAGAATAAATTATTCTAACTTTAAATAACTCACTTCAAACTTCTTGGCATGATGCAGTCCTCCAGACCAATTGATTGCTATATCACAGTGCTGAAAGAGATGATTTCATCAAATTTCAAAGAAAGCGATACAAGTCTCCAGATCATTGTGACTGTATTTGTAATAATATAGTGGTAATTCACAAATGAAAGTCTTACATTTTTATGTTTTCTTGAATTGATACTTACATTGTTGTTTAGTTTGATTGCACTCTCTAGTGAGGCACCAGTGTACATTGAGCAGAAATCATAAATACCATCAAACACAGGACTACAAAATAAAAAGAATTTGTTTTATCTTATGCTGTACATGTATGCTATAGTATAGATCCACCCATTTCAAAAATTAACCACCAAAACCTATTCTACTCTTAATACTGTGTCTCTAAATTATTTTGTTTCTGTTTAGCATTAAAAAACCTTGTTGAAATTAGATTTCATCTACTTTGTCAGAGCTCTGTAGTAACCTATATGTAGAACCATAAACAATGATGTTAATTTGGCGGTACAAGTATTATTTTGTTCATCTCCAATAAACCTATCTTACTAGCATAGCCACGAACAGCACTATAAGTATAACACACAATATCTACTCACCAATCGTCTCCCACATTAAAGATGCTCAGACTTTTTGTGTAACTTTGAACATTTCCAGGACAGACTCGCTGTAGAAAGTCTATGTATTCATCTGAATGGAATCTTGTCATATCATGAGCTGATGCTCTGTATGGTCTATAAACCTAGGTGACAAAAAAGTGATAACAGGGTACTGAACTAAATTTCATGCTGCCTGGTACAATGCAATTGCAGATTTGTTTTTAAAAAAATTTCTTTATGTGACTTTGATGAATCAACAATGTCAAAGACTTATTTTAAGTGTATTGGTAACCATATAAACAAATACACATCATACCTGCATCTTCTTATGCATTCCATAATTCAATACAAGACTATGTGTGACTGATAATCTGTGAGGTTTCATTGGGTGCCCAGGCCCTAAGAGTACGTCAGTGGAAAAAAAGAAGTTCACATCAATGTATACTTATCTTTCTTCTCACTCAAAGACAAAGTGATAATTAGGATAATAACAGAGGACAACGGTTTACTGTGCACAAAGACTGTAATAAATACCGATTCGTGATATCAAACCCTAGTTTTAACTGTTACTCTTTCAAACATTTCTATTAATTTCGAAAGAGTTCATTCTGAACAGTGGAAAAAACCTTTTATCAGTATTGATAATGCTTGTATTCAGCATCACTATCAAAAAAAATATTTGCAGAATAAATTCGGGGACTGAAATGGGGTGCAATTCAAGGTGATCTGAACACATAGATTGAAATGAATTTTGACTCATTAATGCCATGATATCTAGTCTTTTGGTTTGGTACTGTAAAAGGTCGATATCCCAAATAGAATGCGTACCATAGTGAAAATTCCCGACGTCTGGGTCGTAGAAATAAGCAACTCGTTTGGAAGCCATAGTTGAACACTTCCGATACTCATCTACAGACTGAATGAATTGAGAACTTCGCCTGTCAAATTGAAAACAAATATTCTAAACATTTTAAGATATAAAGGGGTAACGAAGACTTGTAGCATTTAGTTCGTGATCTGTCATTCACATTTTGTATGATATCGTTTATCACAACATGTTATTTTGAACTTTCCGTAAATCTGCCGTAAGTCGCATTGTTATTTAGCTTTGTGGGCAGTGCCTCATATCAAGGCGATGATTGGTTAACAAATAGGCCAAAGCAGAACACATGAACAAAAACCTCGTATATAAACTGACAGGATTGCTCCAGATTTCATCTTCTCATGCCGATGATGAGGTCCCTGGAGTGAGTGATCAAAGTGACATAGCAGTTGTAACTCTGACTTTTTTGGGTTTTATTGCGTGTATAGCTGTATAAAAGAACAAGATGCAACGGTTTGCAGCTGGTGCCAAGCATATTTCCAGATGCTTTGGCAGCATCAAAACCTATTCTGGCAAATATGAAACATTGTCAGGAAGATGTACTTTGTCGCAACTTGCTATTCAGGTACAGACTAAGCGATATAATGGAACAAGCAGCAATCTGGAAAAGGTTTTCCCAAGGCATGATAATTTCTGTGATAGGCATGTTGGACCAAGTGATGCGGAAAAGGTTGCTATGCTGGAGCACATTGGAATCAAGGTCATGATTTTTTTTCTTGTTTGTTTACCAAATTAGTTATGAGGTACGATCAGCTGATTTGATATCTGACTTACATCCAACATTTTGATATTTGATTACATGTTCCATTTCCCCCCCACTTAAAACAGATAAGTAAAACAAGACTACAATTGCATTGGAAATGATTTGACTGTATGTTCTCTCTGTTGTGTAAATTTTCTTTTACATTGATGGATTTGAAATTCAGGTTCTGTCAGCTATATATACTATATTACATGTGCTCCTGTTTCATAAAGTAACAAGATTAACTATCTCTCAAATCAAGCTATCTGACTATGATTATGGGATGAGGTGATTGCATATTATTATATAATTATTTGCCTATCTCATATTACCTATTTAATTCATCAGATCGGCAAACAGCCGAATAATTTTCATTATACTTTCGAAATTGTGTTTAGCATGTGCTGAATGAAATATAGGTTTACCTGATAGTATCACTATCAGCAGAATCTTAAAAGGACCAGAAGTTCCATGATGGAATATTCAATGAGTCATTGAATATATGTATAAATGAGACAAAGGCCTGCCACTACTGTAGTCAAGCTACTCTTGTTTTGCAAATGACAAAGGTTCTATATAGTGTTAAAGACAGGTATAAATGCACTAAAATTGTGGTTAATTGGACTTAAAGAGCAAAAAACAATTAGTTAAGAAAAAAGTAAAGCCACACTCTAGCCATTTAGGCCCATCAGGCCAGTGCTTATCCCCGGTTTCTGTAACACAAGTGACTGAGAGCTGTAGCACAAGTGACTGAGAGCTTTCACCCCCCCTGGTCAGGATGCTAGTCTATGGCAGGTCACTTTCCTGGTACCCATTTATCGTTTCCTGGAGTAAGGCAAGAGATTGAGCCCTCAACCTTCTGATCTAGGCGCATGATCTGTCACACCATGCTCCCGCAAAAAGATAATGTAAAAAATAGAGAATTAGTTTCTGCTTGTTGAATGATAGTTTCAGGCACAGCATTCAGAGACACTAAGTAACCGTTACTTGCAAAGCCTTTTAACATAATTCCAAATTATAAACATTATGCTATACTGTCCTGTGGTAGTATGATATGTCTTATATTCCTGTAAATTGTATGATGTATAGTATACAATGTAACTGACTACAACAGTCCCTTCTACACTGTTTTGTAACTTGGGGATGGGAGGAGGGATTAAGAGGTCATCTAGTAAGGTGGGTTTTTTTTGTACAGACTTTAATGCATTATCATTATGTAATATTGTAATCACTTATATTACATTAACAATGTGTCATAATGGTATGATTATGTGGAATATGACCTTTGAACAGACATATTTTTCTGGTTTGCCTCAATTAGATGTGTCCAATTGAATTAATACTTGTTTTTCTAAGTATAAAACATGTCAGAATAGACCCATAAAAATGTTTAGATTCAAACCATGACCGAGACAAGAGATACAATAAAAAAACAAAATTTACAGAGCTCAAATATATGTGTAAGATATAAAAATGTATAACATTTGAATTAACAAAATGTGTTCAATAAACATTAGGTATATAAATGGTTAGAAAGTTGTACAAAGAATTCATCAATCTGCATTTGTATGCTACAAACAGTTTGAATAGAAAAAAAATCAAAATAATATAATATATCCAGGGTAGGAAAAAAAAAGAGGAAAGTTATGCTTGGCAGAATGAAACAAGTTTATGTTTTTATTTGTACTTTGTTGCATATAGTCTGTTTATTTTGATATACTGGTATGTGGTAGGAAAATTTGTTTTGTTATAAGTAGGTTAAAGTTGTAGTTCAGTTGCTTCACATAGTAACATTCATTTGATTGATTTTTTATAGGTTTTTGAACATATATGACTGTTGATGTACTATATCTTTGGTTGACCTCATACACGTGTAGCTTTGAAAACATAATAGACTGTAGGCTTTTTGTGCTGCACATAGTGTAGTTAATCTCTTTTGTATACACATGTACTGTAGAAAAATAAGTTTACACATTGAACATAAAAAAGTAAATATTTGAAATTTGTAAAAAAATGAACAAGTTTAAATCTGTATATGGATATAGGCTATGTAAGATAGGTACAAATTGCTTCAAATATACTCACCTATTTTTGGATGTTACTATTTTTGGATGAAAAGGAAAAACTGGTTATCTATATGCTAGAGAAAATAAAAAAGTGATATACAAGGCTAAAGTTTGACTGGACAGATAAGTTTGGTTTGTAAACTATGTAAATGTACTTTGTAAGTAAGGCCTACTGTTCTTCTATGTAAACTATGTAAATGTACTTTGTAAGTTAGGCCTACTGTTCTTCGTTCTAGTTGAAATACTAATCAAACTTTTAAAGCAGAATAATGAGATGAATTTTGGTTTGGTACCTTCAAAGAAAACAAATAGTGGAATACCCAGTGAATGCCGTTTGAGGGGAGTGATCACTCTCACTCCCCATCACTCTCCTAATGATAAATTTGGGTGATGATAGCTCGCCTGAGTTTTGAGTTATTATTGTCCATTTGTATTGAAAAAGAGCAAATCACTCTCCTAAGTCTGACTTTAGGAGAGTGATTATGGCTCTCCAGCGATTTTCAAACGGCAATCACTGAATACCTGCCATATATAAAATCAAGCATATGTCCGATAATATAATCTCTCATTTAATTTGTTGTTGTTGATATTACTTTTATGGTTAGGCAGCACTAGATCCTCCTGTGGTCTTGATATAGATTTAAAAGTAACTGTAGTGTATTATTAGGACCCAGGTGAAGTGCTGTGGGTCAAGTAAAATGATAACCTGTGTGTTGGGAAATAGTATCTAGAATATCCGACCATACAAAGTACAGACACTGAATGAATTTAGAATTGCAAGTGCATGGTTTTAGTTGTGCACAGTGCATGCCATAATTATGTATTTCATGACAGTCAGACATTGTATGATACTTGTGCCTCCAGTTTCATTAGTTTTAATCCAGATATCAGAACTAAACTGGAATTTTTATCAGTAAGATTATAAGAAAATGGCAAGATAGTCTAAACATATGAACTATGTATGTCCTTGACAGGTCAGACAAGGTTTAATAACCTGAGAAAATCTTTTGAACTCTTGACCTTGACTGGTTGTTCTATAAATATCAGGAGTTAGAAAGCAGAAGATGCCAAGTCATTTCCATGAATTTTGATACCAAGCACTCTCAGGTGACTAAACAGGAACAACAACAAAATAATGTGTGTAGACCTATGAAAAATCGATGTATTTAGTATGTAAATTTTGCCAATTTATGTAGGTATATTATTATGAGTTTGCAGCAGAATAAATGATTCTCTGAATACCCTGTATATTCAACCACACACCAAATATTTTACAGTACACTCTGCATAGAGTGGTGCACATGCCCAATTCAAAGTCACCACTTTCAGAATGGCTCATTTGCAAGGGGAATTATATAAACTATAATGTATCTCTATCTATTCTAGCACAACCAAATCATAGTGTATTAATATATTTGATACAATGTATTACATTGTAATGTTATTGATTGACTATGTGGCCTACATTCTTGACCTTCATGGTTTTTTTTTAAGTATTACACAGATGTAGATTGACATTGTACACAGTGTGCGTCTATATTGATTATCACAATCGAATAGAAAGAGAAACCAAAGAGATTCATGTTTTTGAAACATAGGTTCATGAAGATTAATAGTAGAGTTGAAAGAGTCATGTATTTTGGATGTGATAGCAACACTGAACCAAAAATATATAGTTTTACTGTATGTAATAAACATTCATGAATATACATTTTATTTTATTTTATATTGACAAGGTCCCATTATAAATGCATACAATTTGTATTATTCTTTCTGCTTTAGCAATATGTCACACTCTACTAAACCTTTAACGACATGCTATTTCACTTTCAACTGCATTTTCGCATCAAAATATATTAACCTGTGAGTGTGTATCTGGCTGAAGAAATATGAATGTTTTAGAACATTTTGGTGGTTCTAGTACAAGTTTAGGACCAGACCATCTTTCCATTTGTTTTATTCATTTAGTTTTCAATGGCTTTCCCTTTTTGTTTTTAGACTTTGGATGAACTTATAGAAAAGTCTATGCCATCAAATATAAAAGTGCATAAACCAATGGAGCTAGACGAGCCGTTAGGTAATTTTAGTGCCAACATCCGTGTTGCCTCTTTTTCTATTCAGTCAAAAAAACCAGTAAAAAACAGCATCCAAATAAAAACTACAACACTCTGTCTACAACAAATGAACATAAACGTAAGATACAAAGTAAAGAAAAATACGTGAAGAAAATGAAGAATGTCATTTTTTTGTTTCCATGGTATTTAGCTGTCAAAAGACACAAAACTGAGAATTAGAACAGCTATACATGCTTCATACACACGTAAGCAATGGATAATTTCTAGTATCTTTTATTCAACATAATTATGTTTTTTGTTCTCCAGGAGAGTCAGAACTTCTTAGAAGAATTAACCAAATTGCAGACAAAAATAAAGTATGGAGATCATTTCTGGGAATGGGATATTACAACTGCTGTGTTCCTAATACAATTCAAAGAAATATTTTTGAAAATCCAGGATGGTATGTAACTGTTTGATATGTCATAACGTTAGCTCACTAAACGCTAAGCCTGTCATATAATTATGTTTACACATAATATGTGTAAGTACATGTACACTACACTTATCTTTAGGACAAAAAGGTCACTGAACTCACCAAACTCAAAGTAATATGACCTCAGCTCTTTCTGTGCTTGCAAGTAAAAATGAGCTAAAAGCAAAGCACAGTTCTCCTTGATAAACAAAACTTTCTTTTGTGCATCGTGTTAGATGGAAGCCAAACTTCATATTATTTTAGATTTACTCTTTGACTGTGAAAACTTGACTGATTAAAATATGAATGCAAAAATATTAGCTTTTTTTTATGGTAAGTTTTAAAGGAGCTTCAATCTTACCCTTAAAAACAGTGTTTACCAAAACAAAAGCAATGTAGATCAATTAAACCCTTATATTTATTGATACACTGGTTCATATTGCATGTACCTATCTTAATTGAACAGGACAACACAGTATACACCCTATCAGCCAGAAGTTGCACAAGGAAGATTGGAGGGATTACTCAACTATCAAACAATGGTATGTGATCTGACTGGTCTTGACATCGCCAATGCATCTCTTTTGGATGAAGCCACATCATGTGCTGAAGCCATGGCTCTTTGTTACAGGTACTGATAATGCATTTTATACAGGATCCTTTGATTCAATGATATGTCTCTATCTAGTGCCACCCCATTTGTACATGTTTAGATTGTTACAAATACAATTTTTCACCTGTTAGGATGTCCCATATAGCACGTCTACTTTCTTCAAAACGTAGTTTTAACTATGCTCCTCCAGTAAGTTTGGTTATGAACAAAAAGATCAATTCCATATGAAAGGCCAAAAGATGATTAAACCAAAGTATTTTTAGGTTCTGAAAACAATAAAACCTTGCACATTTTGTAAGTTTCTGCTAGATCATCTTATATAACAAAAGATTATTAAGCTACTGGTACAGTAGCTTCACATGGTCTTACAATAAGTTACATTAATTCTTTAGATTCACATATTCATTTCCTACATTTTTTATCAGACATAACAAAAGAAGAAGATTCTACATGGATGCAAAGAGCCAACCTCAAAATATTGCAGTTGTCACAACACGGGCAAGGTATACATTTTTTCCTTAGGGCTTACAACAAATTGTGCGATATATATACCTGTTGGTGCCTGCCATAGTTTCTCGATTCACACCGTTTTCTCATAGAATAGTTGTAGAACAATTTCCTGATATAGACGAAACAACATGTCTATGTTGTCAAACACTTTTAAATTAGACAAAACTATCTTACAGACATACTACTTTTCAATCCGTATTGTAATGAATTTATCCTCTCGTCTCCTCTTTACAATTCAATGCCTTAAAATAAAAAAATTAATGTGTTTGTGTTCTATTTATAATTCAGTGCCTTGGGTATTGATGTAGTGGTTGCTGATAGAGAAGCCATGGATCTTTCAAACAGAGATTTTTGTGGGGTCCTTGTCCAGTATCCAGACACAAACGGAAATATTGCTGACCTTACAGCTCTCTTTGAGGATGCTCACGCCAATGGGGTAAGAACAATATTGCTTTAGAATTGTGTTTCAAAGTGAATAAAAAAAGACCGATACACTAATGCATACAGCCAATTGAACTTTTCAATTTATTTTTGAAATCTTTTATGAAGCGATGTGTTTTTCATAAACCAAGTTCAAATAGAAGTTGAAATCTTATATATGGTGACATTCTCACTGATCTATGCCACTGTGTGTAGTGTTACATGTATAATAAACTTACCTAGTACTCAGTATTTATTCCATGTTTTTCTTCTGTTATTAGACATTAGTTGTGTGTGCCACAGATTTGTTAGCACTCACAATTCTGAGGCCACCTGGGGAGCTTGGGGCTGATATGGCTGTTGGAACCAGTCAGAGATTTGGGGTACCACTAGGGTATGGTGGCCCTCATGCTGGGTTCTTCAGTGTTAAAGATGCTTTCAAGAGACTAATGCCAGGGAGAGTGGTAGGAGTTACCAGGTTAGTTTATTGATCTTTTAAATATCAAAGTCAGATTCAGGATTTAGTGAAAAAGGGTTGGGTTTGTTAGTACACAGGATAAAAATATGAGGTTGATAATGATAGAGGACTGAATTGTTTGTTGTGAGTCCTTCTGAAGCACATGTAATTACTCTTTAGTTGTTCCAATTTCTATATTTTTTCAATTGTAGAGATTCACATGGAAGAGAAGCTTACAGACTGGCATTACAAACTAGAGAACAACACATCAGAAGAGATAAAGCCACAAGTAACATCTGCACTGCCCAGGTAAACACTCACAGCACCTCCTGTATATTTTACTTGCAGCCTTTTGATTACAGTCAAGCCATGATAGTTAAAGGATTATCTTATTGTTTGTAGTAACTTTAATCTCTCAATCTTTTTATGTTTTCAGGCTCTTCTTGCAAATATGTCAGCCATGTTTGCTGTATATCATGGACCATCAGGACTGCGCCATATTGCCACAAGGACCCACAATGCTGCTATTCTGCTTGCTAAAGGTTAGCCTTGTTTAGGGTTGATTGGAATGAAATAGGAGAGAACGTAAAATATTGTTATACTTCAGGATTTGAAAAGATATATACTTATAAGCAAAATGGCTAATACATTTTGTTATTTTCATTTGTATACAAAGGTCTTGAAGAAGCAGGCAATACACAAGAAAACAGTCTGTATTTTGACACACTAAAGGTCAAGCCAAAAGAAGGAAGTGATGTCATTCAGAAAAGGGCAGAAGAAAAAGAAATAAACTTGAGATACTTTGGAGATGGAACAGTAAGAATTTTCAATCAAAATACTAGCTCTCATGATGATAGCTCTACAAAAATATTACTTGTTCTATTATTTTATCCTCTCTCATATGGAAAAGTTCTGTTCGTTCTCTGATTAAAATGTACTCTTGTGTTAAAAAAGTTGGGATATTTATTTCAGGTGGGCATTGCACTTGATGAAACAGTTGAAGAGAAAGACCTCAATGATTTGTTGGAAATATTTGGATCTTCAAGTAGCGCAGTAAGTTGTGTATATTTTCAAGCAGTAAAAAGAAATTAATTATAAAAGAATTACAAAATCTACAGAATTTAGGGAGTCAAGATAGAGTGTTAATAAAATCATGAATAGATGTCATAATATCTGTTAGGTACTAGGTGAATGTTAATAATGTATAAACTGTTGATGTGAAATACTAACTTTTCATTTCAAACCTTTCAAGGCTGAACTCTCAGAGGGAATGGAAGAAAGACCATCTGGCAGTATCCTCAATACACCTTTTAGAAGAACAACAGATTATTTGACTCATAATGTTTTCCACAGGTATATTAACTTCTTACATTTTCACGACATTTTACAATTTTTTAAAAAGATGATAGAATTATTTCAGCAATATTAATATTTTGCCATCTGACACCACAACTTGTGAAATTGTTGACCGGTTTAAATAGTTTGTTGAATTTATAATAAGAATATCACTGATGCATAGATATTTATGCTTGATCAATGAACTTTTCAATCTTTAAATGTGAACCTTATTGCATTTTTGAAATAATTCTATGGAATTCTTTGTAGATATCAGTCAGAAACAAATATTGTGAGGTACATGAAGATACTTGAAAACAAGGATGTGTCACTTGTACATTCCATGATTCCATTAGGATCTTGTACAATGAAACTGAACAGTACCACAGAAATGATGGTATGGAAAATGAATATTATAATAGTAATCCTAGTAATGATAATGATATTATATATTTCTTTTATAGCACATATTCCTTATTGATAAAAAAGATGCTCTATGCGCTTTACATATCATGTATTATATAAAATGAAATAATGTAATTTTTATGAATTTTTAATCTGATTTAAAACCCTTGACACATATAATATCAGTTGAAATTGACTAATTTTTTTTCATCTTTACACTCTGACTCATTCACAATATACAAAACTCTGCAATTAATGTGTTTTCTTTTATAAAAACAAATGAAAATCTTGATACAAGTATAACAAGTGTTGCTTTTCTTTTTGCAGCCTTCCTCTTTTCCAAAACTTGCAAATATCCATCCATTTGTTCCCATTGATCAAGCAGAAGGTTACGCACAATTGTTCGAAGAATTAGAAAGAGATTTATGCGAGATTACTGGCTACGACAAGATTTCATTTCAACCAAACAGGTGAAGATGCTTCATTCAGTTAAACTTTTGACACTTGAGGTGCAATATAATTGTAGAAGTAATACATTTTATAAATATCTTTGGTAGGAAGACTTCTAAAGGGGTAAATGTATTTATGGTATTTTAAGCTATTTGTTTTGGGGATGATTTTCTAGTTTTACTTATCTTTTCAGTGGTGCCCAAGGAGAATATGCAGGGTTGAGAACAATAAAAGCTTATCTAGAGTCCATTGATCAACTTCAAAGAGTGGTATGTAAGATTTATTATATATCAATTATCATGATGTATTTAAACAGTGAACATGTATGTGTTATATTTATAAAGAAAAGACATCTGCATAGAAAAGTTTTGAAAAAACCAATGGCTGTATGAAAACGGAATTAGTGTTGATTCAATGCTGTAACATTTCTTACCTGACTATCCCATCATTCTGTTCCTAGGTGTGCCTCATTCCAGAATCAGCCCATGGCACAAACCCTGCCAGTGCACAGATGGCAGGCATGAAAATTCAACCAATCAAAGTTAACAAAGATGGAGCCGTGGACCTTGTAGATCTTACTGAAAAAGCTCAAAAACATAAAGATGTTCTAGCCGCACTCATGATCACATATCCATCCACACATGGTGTCTTTGATAATGACATCAGGTAATTTTATTTGTGGGTTTTTAAGTGTAGTGTATTTGGTGGTAGATCATATGCATTTGAGTAAATAAAATCTATGGTTTGAGTTTAGAACTACATACACATAAACATAGCAAGTGACAGTGATATTCATCTTTTTTCAGGGAAATTCTTGATTTGATTCATGAGTTAGGTGGGCAGGTATATCTTGATGGAGCAAACATGAATGCACAGGTAAACTTATCGATCAATCACTGGAACTTTTAAACAGTGTAACAATGATGTAGGATCTGTAATTTTAAGTAGTAGATAATCTTGTTTCACAAGAAAATTCAGTTTAAAGAATGACCACAAATGATTGATTGATAATATTTCTCTCAATAGGTTGGTCTCTGTAGGCCTGGTGATTATGGATCTGATGTGTCTCACTTGAATCTTCATAAAACATTTTGTATACCCCACGGAGGAGGTGGACCAGGGATGGGTCCAATTGGAGTGTAAGATGCCTTCTATATTTCTTCTACACTTTAATTAAATGGCAGCCATGTTTTCATTTCAACTTTTCTTTTAGCATTTCAAATGGCCATGTAAGCATTTGGCATCTGATGTTGAAACAGAGAAGATAATTAATTTATCTTTGTTTCATTTCAGGAAGAAGCATTTAGCCCCATTCTTGCCAACACATCCAATTGTATTACCAATGGGAGCAATTGACAAACAATCCTTTGGAACGGTCAGTGCTGCCCCCTATGGATCCAGTGCAATTTTACCCATTTCATGGGCTTACATTAAAATGATGGGAGAACAAGGACTAACCCATGCTACAAAAGTAGCAATTCTCGGGGCCAATTATATGGCTAAGAGACTTGAGGGACACTTTCAAGTGCTTTATGTCAATCACAATGGACTCTGTGCCCATGAATTTATCATTGACTGTCGGAATTTCAAAAAGACAACTGGTGTGGAAGTGATTGATGTTGCAAAGAGATTACAAGATTATGGTAAGATAAGGAGCTCATCTTTTATCATGAATATTCAGAAACATAATATTTAGGTCTAAGATACCATTAAGTGTATGCTGGTCCCTTAGAAATGTAAAGATGTATAACCATTTCCTTGATAATCACGCTTGCAGGTTCCTCTGTGGAAAAAATCTATAACTGACCACAGATAATTGTAGTATTTTCACCTATCTTTTATTCTTTTTTAGGAAAAATAGTTAAGACAAGAACAGTTCTAATTTTTTTTAAATAACCTTATTTTCTAGGTTTCCATGCACCAACTATGTCCTGGCCAGTCACAGGTTGTCTCATGGTAGAACCCACAGAATCAGAAGACAAAGAAGAATTAGACAGATATTGTGATGCCTTGATCTGTAAGAAAATTTCTTTTGCCAATCATACATAAAATGACATAGAAGAAAGTAGTATCACGTCTTTAGGTTTGTTACAGAAATATTTAATCATTAATTTGTACTTCTTGTTATTTTATTTTCTCTAGCAATACGCAAAGAAATCCAAATGATTGAAGATGGAAAATTCGACAAATTGAACAATCCATTGAAGGTAAGACTAACATTTTGTATTCACAGGCTTGATCCCATTAGGTCAAAAAGTAGTCTTTCTTGTATAAAATCATGATCTATATTTATAAAATTGTTTCTTTCTTCTCCTCAGAATTCACCTCATACTTTGGCTGATGTGACTGCAGACACATGGAATCACCCTTATTCAAGAGACATAGCAGCATATCCAGCAGTAAGTTAATTATCTACAAGAAATTAGTCCGTGTTTTTGTTACTACAGAATACTGAAAAATTCTTTCACAATTATTTTTTTCATGGGGTTGGTAAGGTACTTATATTGATTTTTGATATGTACTTTTTCTTTTCACAGAACTACATCAAACCAGAAAGCAAAATGTGGCCTACTGTTGGAAGAATAGATGACATTTATGGAGACCAGAATCTCGTTTGTTCTTGTCCACCAATGTCTACCTATCAATCACCATATGTGGAAATTGTTCAGGCCAAGGAAAGGGTGAAATTAGGAGCTAAGATTTAAGCAAAAATGTGTATGGATTCTCCCTTTCCCAGAAAGAACTTTGTGCACCTTTATGAAAACACACTTAGCTGTTGATTTTAGAAAGTGAAGATATGCATCTTTAAAATATCAGGTTTTTGTACTTGGGGATTTTGGAGTGTATACTGATTATGACTTGTATCTTTCAACCTCCTCAATATCAGTGATTGTTTTGGAGAGAAAGAACTTTATGAAAACACATTTAGTTGTTGATTTTAGAAAGTGAAGATATGCATCTTTAAAATATCAGGTTTTTGTACTTGGGGATTTTGAAGTGTATATAATACTGATTATGACTTGTATCTTTCAACCTCCTTAATATCAGTGATTGTTTTGGAGGTTTTGAAAATGCATCAATTAAAAAAAATGGAGTCCCTTCCTAGTTTATCATGATCATATTTGGGGTGTTTATTTGTTGTTCATGTTGGCTGGTTATATTATAAGTTCAAGATGATATTCTTATTGATTAGTCGGTAAGTTTTGTTAATAATTTATAGATAGCATTTGATCATGAAAATAACAAGCTTTTTCTATCAATACATTTTTTTTTA
>JAVSBT010097991.1:0-15756 GCA_033118115.1 Pharyngocirrus eroticus
ACTATTCTACTTTCTACTAGAATAATATATATGAAGATTATATAAAAATATTATATTAAAAGGGTGGAACCTTTACAATTGGCTAAATAATGTTTCTTCTTCCACTCCCAATGCCAGCAGAATGAGAGATTGGTTTGAATCACAAAAACAATCCTTGTCACATGCACATTTTTAAATTTTTGTTTTTGATGTTTCAGATTCACCTTGATGGTTAGGTGCTGGAACAAAATTCCAGGAGAAAGACCAACTTGCGAAGAACTTGTAGCGGCAATGGAGGACTTTGTCATCAAGGAGAGCCGAGAACCAGTCAGATATGAAACTCTAAAACACTCGGCTTCCATTGTAATGGATAACACCATTGGTTACCAGTTCTTAGATGTTATTCCAGAAGCCAATGAATCTGGTTCTGAAATGGAAACGAGTCATGAGGTTGATATGATACCAGAAATCACCTTCTCTGCACATGAACTTCAATATATTGAACCAATGTATGCCGAAAGTGATAAGAAGAAGAGTAAAAGAGTAAGTTTCAAGGAATCGTCCAATGGACATGTACACACAGGAAATGGACATGTGCCGTCAAAGAATATTCTAGAAGGAGAAACTATCGATGAAACACAGTTTAATAATCATAAAGATGAAAACATTTACAGTGAAATTTTATAATGTGATATAATATAAGCCTAAGATGCTATTTTGTTATTTGGAAAATGAAGGGGATTGTTGTTGCCACTATATCATGCATTGGTGTTTTAATATATCACTGTTGAAAAGATAAAGGCTTAAAAGTTTTCTGCTGGAAGGAAGATATGTTTTTATCCTAACTGGTGTTCAAAGAGCAATGAATAGATTTCCAGATTTTAGTTGTCAGAAATGAAGTGTTTTTTTTATGCATGTACAATTGAAGCTCTGGCACTGTACATGTACAGCACTGATCACATATGATGTCATCAGAGTAACATTTAATCTTATCTTATATTGAATAATTAAGTCAGTACAAGATTGAGAATTGAATAATTAAGTCAGTACAAGATTGAGAATTGAATAATTAAGTCAGTGCAAGATTGAGAATTGAATAATTAAGTCAGTACAAGATTGAGAATTGAATAATTAAGTCAGTGCAAGATTGTGAATTAAATAATTAGATCAGTGCAAGATTGAGAATTGAATAATTAGGTCAGTGCAAGATTGGAAATTAAATAATTAGGTCAATACAAGATTGGGAATTGGGGAATTAGGTCAACGCTTGAAGCTATTTATAGCAATTGCAATAAATGCTATTGTAATATACATGTATATCATATGTCCACTGTGCTACAGTTCATTATTTTGACATAATTGTGAATGTCAAACTCTTAAAGCCTTTACTGAACAATTTAACAAAGGTACTAGGTCAAGGTCGTTTAATGTACTGCCATTACACAGCTAGTCAAGGTCACAACAAAAGATCAGTTTAAAAAACTATGAGTGTATAACATAGTCCTAACATAACAATGTTTTTCTTTTGAAAAAAATGACAGATTAGAATCACAAACTTTTACATGGGTATTCCAATGAAAGGTTAAAAAACAGAGGCGCTATAACTTTTACTAAGCTTTTTAACAAGCTTTTTCTAACCAATGTTGATTCAAAAAAAAAATCCACTGACGATCATGTCTTTCACATTTTAAGTTACAATAACTTACACTGTAAATATGAGAAGTTGCTTTATTGTTGTAGCAAGGGTAGAATGTCTCCATTCCATATTAGATTGGAAAGCACACATGCAAGCGTATAAAAAAACAAAAACTTATCAAGGCAGAAATTGAAAAGAGTTCACCAAGACCAACATAAAAATGGAATATAGTAAAATAAAGTACTTTCATTCCATAGGTAGACATATTAAATGAGTAAGTTGCCTCTTTTCTTTAGGGTAGACATCTGAAACAAAATATTGGTTATGATAGGGCACATGCAATATAACACCAAGAGCAATGAGTTCATGACATATTCTAATCATCCAGTTACAAGACTTTCGTTTTTTTAATGCAATATACTTGATTAACATAAATGTTCAATGTTTGTAGATTTAAAAAAAATTTAATTTGATGATAATGTTAAGGTGCTGGCCACATATATTGATAAATGTTTTAAGTTTATTTAGATGGAGCTAAGATCTACATATATATTCAATGAAATACATTTTGTAACAAACAGAGTTAATTTGAAGAAAGTCCTTCTAGAAATATACTGTTTACAGTGCAATATTCAAACTGCATGTCTCTTTCTGTTGGACTTATATTTATTATAATTAGTATACTGTGCATATGGAAAGTTCTGCTTTCATGTCTTTTGTTTTTGTTTTATTTTTCTCATATTGGTAAGGTAGTTTATAATCATTGAAAAAATCCATGGCAACTTGAAAGTCTGTATTAAAATAACACCCCCCTTGCAAAAAGACAACCTCCAAAATTATACCCAATATCTAAGTTTAAGACTATTCCATTTCATGTTCGGTCTATGAACACAAAAAATGAAACAAATTAGCATTATTTTAGATATTTTACTAAAAATATGCAATGGCTTGTGATGTGCTATGTTCACAATAAAATTGGCTTTTGAATAATATACAATGCAGGGTTGTTGAAAAAGATAGAATGTATCACGTCTCAGATTCTCATGTCTCAGATTCTTATACAGTGTGTATAGAATTGTCTCAAAATTGGCAATACGCTATTGTTTTTCTTTTTGTATACATTTTATTTTTAATGAATATTTTTTTGTAAATATATAATGAATCTTAGTTAAACTATATCATGTGTATGTTATGTTTAAAATTTGGGGTCAAATATTCCAATTATTTTGTGATTCAAATTGTAAAAAAATATGAAAATTGTTTTCAATAAAAGATTATTATACAATACATGGTGATTTATCATACATAAATTCAAGTGCATCCAAGTCATTTTTTTTTTCAGAGCAAGCTTTTATTTGGGTTTTTTCTAAACTTTATAAGATGTATTTATTTTAGTCACTGCATGATGATTTATTTACCCTTTCTTTTCATTTCTTTCTGAAGAAATTGAAAAAAAAATGCGACAAAATATTAGCCTTGCATTGTTACAGAAAAACAGTTTACCTATTGAAGAATAACTTTATACCGTGACTTGAATTTTCAAAAACTCGAGCATATAATTGATCCATTGAATGTGTTGACACATTTGACCAACTTACCTAAAAATAAATCCATTAATCATTAACCCCCACCAGAGGGATTCTCTGGGACTTGGGATTTACCATTTGAATTTCTTCAGAACTGGGATTTATGGGTGAATTAAATGGGAATGGGATTAGAAAATGTTGATTCTTTGGGATCTGGGATTTGGGTTTTAATTTTCTGGGACTCTGGGGTCGCCCCCCTCCCCCCCCCCCATCCCCCTTCACCCCACCCCCCCACCCCCCTCTGATGTATACATGTATAGTGAAGATTGATAACCCTATAGAAAACATTTCATTTCATTTTTACATACTTGAACTGTGTTAACATCATTAAAAGTAACACACATATGTGACTCATTCTTATATTGAAAGATTTCACACTAAATCAACAATTTTACAAACTGTAAGATCAGGTTTTGACGAAGCATTGTCGTTTTACGCTCTAGTAAGTTCCAAAAGGAGTTTCTTTTCAATCACTGTACATATGAGAGACTGTGTGTACAATAAAAAGTAAACCTGCATTGAGGAGAGTGAGACGGGTAGGGGTATTGAATCAGACAATAGAGTACCAGGATGTGAATCTTTTCTTCTATGAATGTCCAATAAGGTTGTGGTTAGACACACCTTTTTGAATCGATTTGAATCGATTCAAGCCCTTACCTTCTTGAACTAAAATTGTGTTTGGAATCAGAATAAAAACCAAATGAATAGGTAATTTCAATTCAGAGTGGTTTAGGAAAGGGGTTTAAATCGATTCAAAAAGGTGTGTCTAACCACAGCCTTTGAGAGTCGCTCCACTGTTTAGAAGCAAAATATACATTAACTGACATTTTTACTCAATAGCTGGTTGATTAGTTGAATGACTGAGTCGATTGATTAAACGATCGAATGAATGATTGACAAGCCTTTGAATCTTTTCTGTTGCTATAGTTATAAGGCGTCATCTGCTTGCCAGTTTAGTTTTTTATCACGCCCATAACCTACTGTTACACATTGCAGTGCAGCCCTGTGACTCAGATGGGCCTTTTCTATGGAAACATTCTCAACTAAATCTGTACCACCCCCAAATGTTCACGCCTCAACAACGAAATGGTGAACTCCTAATGTTGTGTAAAACTTTACTATAGACTAGTATAGTCCGAGGTTTGACATTTCTTCGAGTTGTGAAACTCTGACCCAAGGACTAAGTAAAATATTCAACTTTGAAATTGATAAGAAAGTATGAAGAAGAAAAATGGGAGATAACGCTACAGAAAAATCAAAGGTAAGAACTTTTTAAACTTCTTTTACAGGCATTTTATTCAGTATAGACTATAGTAACAAAGAACGTCTGTCACCTGTCATCAGCCGAAGACATGTTTTGAAGTGTCAAAATTTGTCTTTTATAAAATAATTGGATTCAGGATTTAGATGAAGTGGATTCTTTACGAGAAGGTAAGTAATAATGAACGTATTGAAGATTCGATTTCGATGTCAACTCGTGCAAATATATGAATCTTTAATTATTGTCGAATCATATAAGTGTGTGTGGTCCCATTATAACTAAGGTCATTTGTAGCCTATA
Organism: Pharyngocirrus eroticus; assembly: GCA_033118115.1. Classification (NCBI taxonomy): domain Eukaryota; kingdom Metazoa; phylum Annelida; class Polychaeta; family Saccocirridae; genus Pharyngocirrus; species Pharyngocirrus eroticus. The sequence continues at coordinate 4,763 of JAVSBT010097991.1, forward strand.
TTGTAAACTGTAAAACCATCTTATGAGATTTAGTGTACACGAATAAAAGTTCACCCGAGGCAAAGGGTGGATAGAAAGTTGCAAGCATTGTGTTTTATTAACGAACCTAATATTGTATATATGCATGAAAATAAAGGCGTATTCGAGAGAGAGAAAAATAAACATTCTAATGTACTTCATACTATACAGCTTACGAATGCAGAATAGACTATTTTATCAAACTTTAAGTTCTCCCCTTTTCCATGTTGTAATCATATGTCATTATCTGTGAATTATTGGAACAAAAACATTGCTTTTAATTACTTTGCTTTTAATTAATCACCTTAAAAATTAATTATAATTTCCCAGCCATGTTTATAAATAGTCTAATTATGACTAATACGATTAAAATTAGGATTATTTTTCGTAGTTACGCGACAGAAACGCGATTTTATTCTGGCCACAAATGTCCTTGTCTTTGTTCCTCGTCAACGGGACACCAGATGAAGTTTGGTTACTATAGAAACAAACAAAAGGGCAGTGTTTAACAAATATTTCTGAAATGTAAAGAGAATGACACAAAGGTATCTGTTAAAGATATTCTTATATCTAAAACGTGGAATTATTGATTTTTAAAAGCATCAACTATATCACAAATATTTTGATTTATCTCCTATTTAAGATATTTGAAAGACCATCTCATGAACAAACTGTCACCTCTTTTTTTTTAAATGATGCATTAAATTATAATCTTAGAGATGAAGAGGGGAGGTCTGAATTTTGTCATTTTAAAGGAATGCTATAAGTGATTTATAAAATTTGAGTTGGTTGTATTTTTACCCTTTTTGGCTTATAACGATCGATCCCTATCCATCATTTGATGACTGTAGCTACTCTAGCCTTGCATTGAATGCGGTTGTGTCCAATGCGCAGAACTCCATAAAGTAGGGGGTATCACTATCAGACAGATAGGTAACCTATATAAGGAGTATAAATTACATATGTCCATATTATAAGCACATAATTATAAGTTTAAAAATTGAATCAAGTATTATTATTTTTATTTTTTTTTCATTTCAGGAGCAAAGTGTGGACATTGATCCTGAGGAGTTTTGCCAATCAGATTTTAATGTCTCAAAATTCAATGAATTGCAAAATGGAAAATCTAAACACATTGAACATTCCCCCACCTTGAAGGCTCACCAGATGGCGATTGAAGGAGAAGATGCAGACATTCATGGCGCATCAGAAACATCACCACATGTTCAAATGAGAGATAAAAGTACTTTAAATAGCAATAATGCTAGATGGGATAGCTACTGTGATAAGAGAAATTCACAAGTTCCCATTTGGGCACAGGAAAAATCCCAGGGGAGACTGTGGCTCTACCTACTGCTGGCAACAGTTATACTACTTATCCTTGCTGCTGTGATAACACCCTTGGTTTGGATGAAAGGTAAGATATATATTTTGATAATTTTATGGCTACACTGTACTCTTTTAAGGTGAACATTATATGGTTCATAAAATCATTTGCAGGTGAATTGTTATGAAAATATCATATATCTTTATATTTGTTTCAGTTTCAAAAACAGATTCCAGTTCAAGTGGAAATTCAACAATTTCAACAGACAATGGAAATTCATGATCTCGGCCCCTTTCATTTTACTCAAGATTTTCCTGTGCACAGATGTCTAAAACTCTTAGAACTATAATAGTAAGGAGTTACATGCAAACTTGTCAATGCTTTGTTTTCGACGCACAATGGTATCAAAGAGGGCTCTTTAAAACTTCAAATCATTGATGCACTAAAGACTTTGGAGTTTGAAGTGTCTTTAACACATACATATTATTCTTTGTTGCCCTTTATAAGTGCTAACAAATTAGCCTGTTTTTGAAAAAAATCCAATGCTCATAACGTATTTAAATTCACTCAAATTAACACATGTTGGACTGCAATCTGTGATTACGGATATATCTCTTAGCTCTAATTGTACTGTTATTTGTCACCTGTTTTGCTAAAATCTTAATTAAGACCTGCTTAGTGGATTCAAATTCAACGTTTTGTTTATATCGGAGTACAATTTAAAAACTGCTGTTATTTACACATATTTTAAAGCCATAATGTTAATGAAAAATAATAAACTAAAGGTGCTACAAGTATAGGCAAAGTAACTGCAATTTGGTCATGGACTGATACAATTAAAACTCTTAATTGGATTATGATATTAATTATTACTTCAAAGATGAATTTGAATAAGTTGATATTATAAATTAGTTTCTCATTTTATTGTAATTAATATGGGTCTATTATGTCTTGCTTTGATTGAATTAAGCTGTTTTACTGAATGTTGTTACAAAACATTAAACATAAGTAATCTTACAAGCCCCCTTTCTCACCAAAGGAATACAAAGTCCTGCAAATAGTGAATTCCAATGGGTTTTTTTTGTGAAGACAACAATATATACATAAGTGGAGGAATAACTTAGTTCCTTCTATACATCATGAACCATTAATATGTAATTTGTGGATATAATTATATAGTTCTCTTTAAGGATTTTAATTTTGTATCATTTCGATAAATATCTCGAGGTGGTTAAATCATAATAAAGGTTTTAATATGTTCTTTGATGTGAATTTCATCAAAGAGGAAGGAGTGTAACTGCAACCTTTTATGAAACCTATGGGGAGACATTGAAGTGACTCAATCTGGAACACAAGTATACTTTTGTGTCCAAAAGTTCAAGGTCATATTGACTGTGATTTAGTTTCAAAAGAATGCTCATATATTATGTAAATATTTTTGTAAGAATGTATGACATATAGTTTGATATGTAAATAAAACCTTAACATGTAAAAGAAGATTTCTTTTTGTATTGTAATTGTATAGAATAAGAAGGGGATTTTTTTTATTGAAGTGAAAATCGTTTTGAATAAAGGCATAAACTAAGAGAATTGAGAAAATTCAAAAATATGATTGATTTTTATTTTGATATCACCATTTGCTTTAAACTAGTGTTACATTTTATATGATTTTTATTGATACATAGGTAGATAAAGACATGTCAAACCTATAAGGCTTTTTAAACTCATATAAATATATTAAACACATTGATATACTACCAGGGCTTTGATAAATCATAAGTTTCCCATTTCAAGGTTATAACTTTTAGATATAATAATAAATATATATGACATAATCCCAATAAAAAGTTCTTTTTATCCAAACTAACAAAGTATTAACCTTGTAACTAATTTTGACCATTGCTAAGAATTTAGCAACTTTTTTAACAATATATAAATTATAATATAAACTTATAGCTCTTGAGTGATAACTTTACATAGAAATTTGATTATATAAATATATCTGGCCAGTATCAAACTGTCATTTAGCAGATAGTGTGCATAAATCAAGACAAAATTACAAGAAGACATTTCGACATCTGCCTTTATAGCAGCCTAAATGAAAGAATATTATAGCAATTTAAAGTCTGATAAAAATTAGTCTTTGGTCTTGAATATTTCCAATCTCCCTCAAAAATACTGATTCTCTCTGCCTGTGTTGTTGTCTCCACACTTAGTCTGATGTGGTAAGGTAAGGAATAGGACTGCCTTCTGCTATATGGGCGCCCTCTGGTGGCTGAAATGTCCAAATAATTTCAAGAGCTTCATGCTTCAAAAGTCCTCTTCCTGCCTCATTGATAACATTGCCATCTGGTGTTATATTGTGAGCACATACACATTCGTTTTCTAAAATGATAATAATAATAATAATAGTAATAACTAACATAATCTAGATTAGGGCTGAAAGCTTTAGGACTTAACATCTTAAAGTAGAACTGTTTTGATATTTTCGATAACCCAACTTTATTTCACTGCGCATATTTAGACCTTCATAGTTGCAATCATGTTTGAAAAATCACAACACTAAAAGGAGAATGAAATATATTCAGATACATTCAATATAGATGAGTTTTAAGTTGTGAGTAAGTGATCAGATAAATGATTGAAGGAATTCATGAATAATTCTTACCCATACAAGCTTTTCTCATGATTTCCTCTGTCACCTGTTTCAATGCGCCATAGTGTGTCACTTGATAAACAAATTCTGGCTTATTTGCTATTGTATAGAGCTCCTCTTTTTCTTGTGAATTTCCAACACCTAGAAATTATGAAAACCATACAAATATGAAACATTTTTTATATGTGTAGGATTATGAATGTAATTCTTTTAAAGTCAGTATAGAAGAATTTGAAATTAAGACTAAGGGGCTTCCAAATTGATCAGTTGGTCAATGGATATATTTGCATCTCTAATTGTACAAATTACGTCTTTATACATTTCTATTACTTGCCGAAAATGTTAGAAAACAAGACTACAACGTTTTTTATCACTTTTGTTGCTTACGTTTATTATAAAAGCAACATTTTGAAAAAATATAAATCACAAAAAAATGGAATTGCCTAGGCTCTATGTTAAAAAAATATAAAATATTGGGGAAAACCACCACAAAAAAGGCATGGAAATGTTTCTCACCAAGCACAAGTATGGAGATTCCTTCTTTATGTGCAAGTTTTGCCTCTCTGTTTGTTTGAAATGTAGCAGAAGAAGATCCATTGGCCACTAATATAGCAGTCTTTGGAACGCCTGGTCTAGCAACCTGCATTGTTCAATCAAAGTCAAATAAAACACATGTAAAACAATGCAGCTTAGAAAATTGATGCTATAGGTGGACTTTAACATTTACTGCATGAGAGCCAACCCAGAGTCGATTGACTCATAAAAGAGAGTCAAGTTTATGTAAAATTTCAGCTTTCAAACAGAGTCAACTGACCACTAGGAGGGGTAAAGTGACTCCTCCTAGAGTCGAATTCACTCGGCACTTTAATGAATCACTTTGACTCTTTGGGAAGTCATTCTAACTCATGGGGGAAGTCATTTTTACTCTTAGGGTGGTCATTTTTACTCTTGGAGAAGTCTCTTTTACTGAGCCTAGTTGGCCACTTGACTCTCTTTGACAACTGACATTTCACATGCCGCTGAGGATACCCCCTTTCATGAATCAATTGACTCTGAGTTGGCTCTCTATGATAGATTAAAACTGCATGATATCATAGCACTTACTTCAAATAGTTCTCTCGCTTTGTTAATGGCTAAATCAGTTCTAGTCACCCCTCTTGTGTATTTCAGAGAGTTCAGGTAGCTAATGACTTCTTCTGGTTCCCATAGTTTATTATTCAGCCTCAAAACTGAACAAATCTCACTGTTGTATGTGATAACACCCACTCTTACACTTTCTTTTCCAATATTTAGGTTCTGGACAATCTCCTTGACAAAGTTCATTTGTAGATCAAAGTTAATATGGCCGACACTGGCTGAGCAGTCCAACAGGAAGACAATATCTGCACTGTTTCCACAAACTGAATTTTCAAAGAAAAATCATGAGAAAATGGATTACATTTACAAAGTTCTAAAACTAAAAATTATGTGATTCTACTATGAATAAAACATCCAAGATAAATTATAAGCAAAAATAAAACAAATGCTTACCTTTGAATATGTTGATGAATACTGCATTCAGTTCTTCAATTGTTGGTGTAAAATGACACTTTTCGAAGAATTTCATCAAATTTCCCCTTGCAACTGTGTCATCTTCAGAGAGTTTGTAGAAATGACTTTCATATTCTACAACATGGAACCAACTTAGACATTATACTTAAGTGAAATGATAAAATAAATAAATAGATAAATAGATAATTGAATGAATAAATGAATAAATGAATAAATGAATGAATGAATGAATTAATTAATTAATGAATGAATTAATGAATGAATGAATGAATGAATGAAAGAGTGCATGAATGAATAAATGAATAAATAAACAAACAAAAAAATAATAAACAAATAAAATGAAATGAATAAATAAACAACAAACAAATGAGCAAACGAACAAAATATTTTCAACATGTAGACCACAATTATTAAGATTTTCCTTATATCATAAAATAGGAATTTGAACCCGTAATTACTGCCATTTGATTGGTTATTTTGACCATTCTTCAATTGACATGTGCACAGTGCACAGAGCTTACGTCGTATCAGAGAAAATTCACATGATCATAAAATTGATATTCCACAAGTCAACCGTCAAACCAACGTGTTGAAAGAAAACAAAAAGCAAATTAACAACACTGACCTGCTTTCCGTTCTAGGAACCTAAGGACTTGATGGAGGTCAAAGGGTGCACTCTTAGATTCACATTGATAGCGAGTCTTGATTCTTCTCAATAAATCCTTGTAATAATTGACAAACCTATGCCATGTGACTCCACATTCTTTAAGGACCTAAATGTCAAATAATGAAAGAAACAGGTGACAGTGCATTCAAAGACAGTTGATTTTTAGTTAAATATAATAAAGAATAAATTTATTAGAAAAAGCTCCTTAAGGTACACATCACAGTGCCCCTTATCAAAAATTAGGGATTACCATATCATTCTTATAACAGACCTGGCATTACGTACCATCCAGACAGCCTTCTTGTCTAAAGTGATGTAGATTTAGTTATCATCAAAACTGGAATAAACGTCTTACAACTGTTGGGACAGAGATTGATATGATCATATGGTTAATTACTTTCAGGCCAGGCAATCTCTCTATTCCCCCCCCCCCCCCCTCTCTTGCCAGTTTGTAAAATTTGGGATAACATTGTGCCCCCTCTTCGGCAAAATCCAGGTTCCCCCCTATGTGTAAACTGACCTTTCTTTTTATTTTTCTCATCAAGCTCCTTACAAGCCAGCCTTTGATCAAGGCTTGGATGGGTGGTGCAGATTCCTCTCTCAACTTCTGTTCTTCTCGATTAGCATGGAAGCGTCTAAAATATGCAGAAGTGTATACAGTTTATTAAAATATGGTAGATCATTATCACAAAAGTAAATTCATTATTTTGTACAGAAAAACTACTTGATAGTTTCATGACTACCTTTAGCTATAAAAGAGGATATTGAGAATATACCTTAAATGAAAAACAGTGATGTTTTTTGTTTTTCTTCAACTGACCAACTATGATGAGTAAATGTGACTTCCCCTAGAGTCAAAGTGACTTCCAAAAGAGTAAAAGTGACTCATTAGAGTGCTGGACTCCTATTGATAAATCAGTTTGACTTTTGAAGAAGTCACTTTTACTCATACCAGTTGGCCAGTTGACTCTCTTTGAAAGTTGACTCCCTTTTTTGAGTCAATTGACACTGATTTGGCTTTCTTTGAAATTATGTTGGGATAAAAAAAATGGCCCACCACAAGGCAAAATATTTATCAACCAATTTATTAATTTGGAATAGCCTCACATAAAGAGTATCTTTTTAAACTAGAACTCTAAAACTTACTCATAGAGGTCTTTGTAGGCATTGGCTCCACGTACGTTTTTCCCATATTGATGTTTTATTGGGGAATCATTTTCCACCAAATCTTCTTGGTTTTTCCCTTGTGTGGCTGTGCCATAACTTCTTGCAGTACCTAGCTGACTTCTGAATGGGTGCTTTGTGGGGGAGAGTGGTCTCAACGTTGTATCTGCTGTCATTGATTGGGTAGTGCAAGGTATTGAGGTTACCGGCTTAACAGGTGACCTTGGCCTTTCAGGTGTGATATCACCCTTGAACGCATCTTTGTTTTTGTTTTTCTCGAAAAGCCATATTTGCATTTCATTTTCAAAGGTAAATTCTGGCTCAGTTTCTTCCTGCCTATGCTTTTGTCTTTTAATTCTGTGCAAGAAAATAATTGTTAAGTTCAAAGATTGAATAACAAAAGAAGGGATGTTAAGCCTATGGTATTTTCTTGCAATAAATTATAATTTTCATCTTATTTCAAGACAAGGGAATAAAACATCCAATGTCATATAAAAGAATCAATATTGTTTTTAACAGCTAGTGCAGGAAGGTTACATCCACATGTCTTCATGGTTTCTTCAATGTACATTTCATAAATAGATAGATATTGCCCATAGCATAAATTATATGTTTTCTGAAAGTCCTAGACACTGGGTGACAATTCATATGGATATTGAATGTTATTGTTAGTAATTGTATTTTGCTTTCAAATGAGACTCTATATATACTTCTCATTATAGAATTTTTGTGAAACCTATATGTAGTTTTATGCATAAAGACTATTTGGATATACTTTAGACTATTTTCATATTTTGTCACTTTTTTGCCATTTGTAGCACTTTTATTTACCCATTGTGTGAATCAATTTATTCTTTTTCTTTTATTTCCCTTTTTTTGGGGGGGGGGGGGCAGGGGCATATAGTTGGTATTTTTTAAAGGTAATGACAAAAATTTGAACAATTCAGATCAGGAACAATACTCTTTTATGGAAATAAAACTCAGACTAAATGCAATATATTAAAATTGGACATATTTTGAACCATGTTTACTGGTTAAAGTTGTTTAAACTTCAAAATATTTCGGATGTTTTTTTGTCTTGGTAAGTTTAAAAAAAATATGTTATTTATCAATAAACTAAAACCATTAAGTGTGCATGTTGAAACTTTAATGGGTAACAGGCACCAAGAAGTATAGCGCCTCCCCTGATTATTCCAGTTAAAGATTATGTGGATGTGTAGTTCGTGCACTTAACTTTTTTCAGACTCGTGGACATATTTAGAAATGCATCACTAAATATGTCCAATTCTGATTATATATAGTGATGAGTCTGAAAAGTCTTAGACACATGAATAAAACACGCCCATGATCTTGTAACTTTGGAAACAAGACTATTCGTAGAATCAGAAGAATTTCATGGAATAATAATTATTTTTAACTACAATTCAACAGAAATTGCCTGTTCCCTATTCTTTTCTACATGTATTTCTAAAGCATACAATAATTTATCTGTTGTACATATTACATACCTTTGCATAATTGATCACACAGACCAAACAGGATTTTGAAATTCAATAAAAGAGAAACTTTAAGTAGGTGCACCCTACTGTGTTGCCAAGGTATTTTTATTTTTTTTAAATTCTGACTAATTAATTCTGTCTCAGGCTTTTAATTTTTAATATTTTAAGTAGGATATCATATTTTCATTTTAATAAATGGTTTAAATAATTATGGTCTAAGAATGTTTATATAGAAAACCTTATTACCTGGAGAATAAAAAAAATAATTTTTTTTTTTGTTCCATAAATAATTAGGCCGATCAAAATAAATTATTCTGGATCAGACTGTCACATGTTTGTCTGAACCAGGATGTAAGTGATTTCAATGAAGGTTAGTACAATGAAGGAGATAATTATCAGATATATCAATAGGCTACAAGTATTAAGACTTTAAGCCTTGTGACAATTTCAGATATGAAAGTACAGAAAATATGAAATGTATCAACATTTGATCATATATAAGACAATATTTCTTACATCATTAAATATAAATCACATGATCCATGCAATGAGAATTGTAGAAACAAGTATGATATTTAATGGTTTGATAAAAACCATCAAAGTGGCTTTACCTTTGAACAAAAAGTTTTGTAGGATATTCAATGGCTATATTTGATAAAAATATCAAAATGGCTCTACCATTGAATAAGGTTTAGTTTACAAAATATGCAAGAACTGCCACCAGTAAATGCAATGAAACTTGGTATGGAGAAACTTTATCTTACTAATATATAGTATCTTTAGAAATCATACAATGAATTTTGCTAAAATTGTATTGTCTTGTTACCTTATTTCTTTCTCCACAGTTGTTTTACTATATTATAAAGAAAATTGTAGCAAATTCAAAAACTTATATTCAACTTTTTCTTCTTCTTGAATATTTGAAATTCAAGCAGTGATGTCCATCTCTGAGCATAGAAAAGGAGGACTTGAAAAGAATGCAATGACTACTTTAGAATTCATTCACACTTTATCATCAAGTATTCTGGATGAATGTGAGCATGGAGGCTCAGTGACAAAGTATGCGCCTAGAAATCAAAAGGTTGAGGGTTTGATCCACCGCCTTGACCTATGTCTGTGTCCTTGGGAAAGATACTTAGTCCCAATTTCCCTTCTTTACCTACGAAACATTAAGTGGGTACTAGAAATATTCTGGGAAAATAACCTGCAATGGACGACCATCCTGCTGAGGGGGAGTGCAAGTTGTATCCGTAGAAAAGGGGCTTGCTTGCTTCGAAGATAGATAACATTTCAGTCTTACCTGCTTTCATAATGGAGGCCATATTTATGATTGAAGGTGAACTGTCTTGGTGTCATCTTGTACCACGCTCCTTTGGGTAGAACCTTTTCATAGTGGATCTCTACAAATAAGTTGATATGAAACATTAGATTCTGACTAGTTTATAGTAGATATTTGGGACAGTGGATTCTATGGGGATATAGTTTTTGAAAGTGAACCCTTAGAATATTTTCCAACAGCTTTTAATGGGATAGCAGTAAAAATAAAAATTAGAATTATTTTTTACTGCTATCTGAGGTAAGAAATTATCTCTAAAATCTATGTTCCAAAGTTCATTAATTTACTCTACATATGGACCTTGGAATCTATAACATATTTACTAATATCATTTTGTCCATTCAGCTTTCTCAAAAGGACCCTTTTATTCTCACATAACCTACCTATTTTCTCATATTTTTTATTGCTTTCACTCATTTTTGGTTTCTCTTGCCAAGGTTTGGTGTACTTCCCATTTTTGCAACCAGGTGTTTTATTTCTGTCTTTTGGCTTCATTAATTCTGGTGGAGCTGTTCTTCTACCTGACACCAGGGAATCTTGATGCAAAGTTTTCTAGATGATAATAGACAAATGAAAATGATTTCAAATTTTACAAAATTATCTCTACAATATTTGTGTGTTCTCTAAAAAAGATTCATGTTCATTATATGTGTTCAATTATTGCCTGAAGATGTTGTAGTTAACAACGAAAATTTGCTAATAAATCCAAAATGAACCTATTCGGAGTAGCTTTCTTGCTTATGAATATAAAATTATCAGCTGGTACTGGTTTTATA